>NW_019104594.1:397958-412811 GCF_001995035.1 Momordica charantia
GTGAGGTCCTCCAGCTCTCGCCGAGTTGAACGAGCTATTCGGATGCCCGAGGACCCGGTGGAGGCGGTAAGGAAGACTGTAGCTSTTGCTGCTGAGGTAAGCTCGTTCTCACTCTGCCTTTCTTCTCTTCCTTTACAAATTTCAGATATATCTTGTGTCATTGTGGTGATAACCACTTGTATGAGAACTATCCAGCTAATCCAGCGTCTATTTTCTATGTAGGTCAAGGTGCCCAGCGAAATTTCAACCCGTATTCAAACACTTACAACCCGGGATGAAGGCACCATCCAAACTTTTCCTGGAGTAACCAAGGAGTAGCTAGTAGCAGTGCACAAGCACCCGTTCAACAATACAAGCAAAACTACACTTCTCCTGGTTTTCCAACTCAACCGGCATCGCAGCCTCAACAATACAATCAGCAAATACGTCAAAATACTACTCAGCAAAGTGGTAGCAACGCAAGTTTGGAGGCCATGATGAAAGATTTCATGACAAGAACTGATGCTGCGATAAGAAGCTTGGAGATGCAAGTGGGGCAGATAGCTAATGATAAAAAATCTAGACCCCAAGGTACATTGTCTAGACCCCAAGGCCATGATTAAGTTATGATTGACCCTCACTTCTAGACGAAGGAAATAATGCAGTTACACCTGTTCCTGCATCCATCTCCAATCCACAATAAGAAAAGAAATCAGAACCTTTACGTTCAAAAGAAAAAGGTAAGAAGGTGGAAAAAGGTAAGCAAGTAGTGCCCAGCACTACTCCACAGGTAGGTAATATTAAGATTCCTCCACCTTTCCCCCAAAGACTAGTTAAAAAGAATCAGGATAGTCATTTTAAGAAGTTCTTTGAGATTCTAAAACAGTTGCATATCAATATATCTCTCATAGATGCTTTAGAACAAATGCCTTACTCCACTAAGTTTTTAAAAGACATCATACCTAGGCGTAAGAAGTTAGGTGAGAATGAGACGGTAGCCTTGACAAAGTGTCGTAGTGATGCTCCAGGGAATCCATTGCCTGTTAAATGTAAGGACCTAGATGGTTTCACTATTCCTTGCTCAATAAGAGGTAAAAACCTAGGAAGAGCGTTGTGTCACTTAGGAGCAAGCACTAATCTTATGCCTCTTTCTGTCTTTAAAGAGTTAAATATAGGAGAAGTTCATCCCACTACTGTCACTTTACAACTAGCCGATAGATCCATAAAGAAACCGGAAAGAAAAATAGAAGATATGCTTGTTAAAGTTGACAAGTTTATTTTTCCCGCCGATTTCATAATTTTGAACTGTGAACCAGATCTTGAGGTGCCGATCATTCTTGGGAGGCCATTTTAAGCAACTGGAGATACAGTTTTCAATGTTAGGAAAGGAGAGATCACAATTAAGGTCAACGATGAGCAGGTAATCTTCAATGTCCTCGATGCGATGCATCTCCCGGATGAAGTCGAGGAGTGCTCTACGATATGGGCAATCATGGAGGAACTCCAGCAAAAGATGGTGGAAGCCTTAGAAGCAGATTTGGAAGCCGCAGAAAAAGAATCCAAAATTGCGCCTGGCGCAATTTTGTCCCAATTTGAGCGCTTTGAATTTTTGCAGCCGACAATAGCGGATTTGAAGGCCTTGCAACCTTCCATCATTGAAACTCTAGAATTGGAAAAGAAACCCCTACCTTCTCATTTAAAATATGCTTATTTGGGTTTAAACGATACTTTGCCCGTTATCATTTCTTCATATTTGTCTAACGAACATGAATCTTTGCTTTTGCAGGTTTTATGAAAGTACAATAGGGCTATTGGATGGACCATAACGGACATAAGAGGAATTAGCCCTACATTTTGCATGCACAAAATCATCCTGGATGAAGTAGCCACCAATTCTATTGAGTGCCAAAGAAGGCTTAACCCGAAAATGAAAGAGGTGGCCAAAAAGGAAATCATAAAATGGTTAGATGCTGGAGCGATCTACCCCATCTCGGATAGCAGCTGGGTTAGCCCGGTTCAATGCATTCCCAAGAAGGGTGGTATGACGGTGATTACAAACGACGACAACGAGTTGATCCCAACTAGAACAGTGACTGGTTGGAGAGTGTGTATGGACTACCGTCAGTTAAACAAGGTAACTCGAAAAGACCATTTTCCATTACCCTTTATTGACCAAATGCTTGATCATCTTGCAGGGAAAGAATGCTATTGTTTCCTCGATGGGTATTCTGGTTACAACCAGATTACTATAGCTCCAGAAGACCAAGAAAAGACCACGTTCACGTGTCCCTATGGGACATTTGTGTTCTGGAGAATGTCGTTCGGTCTTTGTAATGCTCCTGCTACCTTCCAGAGATGCATGACCGCTATTTTTTCAGACATGATAAATAGCACGGTAGAGATTTTCATGGATGATTTTTCTGTGTTTGTGAGTCGTTTGATGTTTGTTTAGAGAACTTAGAGAATGTTTTAGAAAGGTGTGAAGAGACTAACCTTGTGCTTAATTGGGAGAAGTGTCATTTTATGGTACATGAAGGTATAGTCTTAGGTCACAGAATTTCAGAAAAAGGAATTGAGGTCGATAGGGCTAAAATAGATGTGATTGCTAAACTACCCCCTCCTACAACTCTAAAAGGTGTTAGAAGTTTTTTAGGACACGAGGGTTTCTACCGTCGTTTTATAAAAGATTTTGCGAAATTTCTAAACCTTTGTGTCAGTTGTTAGAAGTGGATCGACCCTTTGTTTTTGATGAACATTGTTTGAAAGCTTTTTCGACACTTAAGAATGCATTTAGCTCAGCACCTATCATAATTGAACCAGATTGGAACTTGCGATTTGAACTAATGTGTGATGCAAGTTATTTTGCTGTAGGTGTGATGTTGGGTCAACGAAAAGGTAAAATTCTTCATCCTGTTTATTATGCAAGTAAAACTTTGAATAGTAGTCAGTTGAACTATACTGTGACTGAGAAAGAACTTTTGGCTGTTGTTTTCGCATTTGATAAGTTTTGTTCATATTTGATTGGGACTTAAGTGATAGTGTTTACCGATCATTCTACACTTAAATACTTGTTTGCTAAAAAAAAAGCTAAGCCTAGGTTGATTAGATGGATCTTGTTGTTACAAGAGTTTGACTTAGAGATAAAAGATAGAAAAGGAACAGAAAACCAAGTAACGAATCATTTATCTAGGCTAGAGTCGTCTTTGCAGTATGATAGTTGTGAGATTAAAGAGCATTTTATGGATGAGTATCTTTTAGTTATTTCTGAAGTCCCTTGGTATGCTGACTATGCGAACTATCCGGTGAGCAAAATAATTCCTAATGATTTGAGTAAGCACCAGATAAAGAAGTTCTTTCATGATGTTAGGTTTTATAGATGGGATGAACCTTTCTTGTTTAAACTAGGACCTGACAATATTCTTCGTAGGTGTGTTGTTGAGCCCGAACAAAAGGAGATTCTAGTGGCATGCCACAAATCACCATTGGTGGGCATTTTGCTGGACGTAAGACTGCAGCAAAGGTCCTCCAAAGTGGTTTCTTTTGGCCGTCTCTATTTCGAGATGCTCATATATTCACTCAAGGATGTGACCGCTGTCAAAGATCAGGTAACTTGACAAGGAAGCATGAGATGCCCTTAAACCAAATATTGGAAGTTGAACTTTTCGATGTTTGAGGCATCGACTTCATGGGTCCATTCCCACCTTCATTCGGTAAGAATTACATTCTCTTGGTTGTTGATTATGTCTCGAAATGGGTTGAGGCTTTGGCCACCCCTAGTAACGATGCCAAGGTAGTCTCTCTCTTCTTGCAAAAGTTTATTTTTACTAGGTATGGTACACCTAGATGCTTGATTAGTGATGAGGGTACGCACTTTTTGAATAGGGCAATAAGTAATTTGCTTAAAAAGTATAACATTCACCATAAGATTGCTACTGCATATCACCCACAAACTAATGGACTAGCAGAGGTATCAAATAGCGTAATAAAATCAATTTTAGAGAAGTCCGTGTATGTAAATAGGAAGGACTGGGCTATTAAACTTGATGATGCTTTGTGGGCGTATAGAACTGCTTATAAAACTCCATTAGGCATGTCCCCATATTGCATTGTTTTTGGTAAAGCGTGTAATCTTCCGTTAGAATTAGAACATAGAGCATATTGGGCTACGCGGAAACTAAATTTTGATTATGTTTCTGCAGGTGAAGCGAGATTGCTCCAGTTACTTGAGTTGGATGAATTTCGTCAGTTTTCTTATGAGAATGCCAAGATGTATAAAGAACAAACTAAGAAGTGGCATGATAAAAAGATAATGGACAAGAATTTAGAACCTGGAAACTTAGTTTTGTTTTTTAACTCTAGATTAAAGTTGTTTCTAGGTAAGCTAATGTCTAGATGGTCAGGCCCATTCGTAGTTGAACATGTTTATCCATATGGAGCAGTGGATTTAAGGGGTTCTAAAGGTAATATCTTTAAGGTAAATGGGCATCGGGTCAAGAAATATTATGGCGAGTATATTGACAGAGGTAAAACCTCTGTAATACTGAAAGACCCATGAGAAAACAGTGGAAACAGTCCCTCGGGCAGTTTGAGGGGCGTTTTTATGTAAATTATTTTTTGTCTTCTTTTTGCGAAATTTTTACATTTTATTTAAGGCTTTTTTGTGTAGATTCCAAATCTAATTTTTGTTTTTGCATTTGAATTTTGCAGGATCAAGATCCGACCCTCGTCAAAATTGCGTCAGGCGCAATTTAAGAGACAAAATCGATTTTTTTTAGTTATGGTTAGGGCTTTCGTGGGCTTTATGTGGGTTATGTGTAAATGGGCTTTGGGTTATTTTTAAATCAAAAAGAGGCCCAATTTTAAACCCAATTATGTCTTTAATATGTTTTAAAAACAAAAAGCCCTACGATTTGAAAACACCGCACTCACGATTTTTACTATAATTTTCTCACTTGTTTTCAAATCTTCTCTCAAGAAATCTCAAAGAATCTCAAAGTCTCTTTCATCTATTTTTTTTCGGCACTTTTAGGGTTTATTGGAGGGATTTTTGTTGTCGATCGTGAAGCAAACTCAAGAACCATGGAAGGTTCATCTTCCTCCAAGCCACACGACAAAGAGAAGGAAAAGAAGAGAGTGTTGTTGCCTCCACCAACCAAACCGGGTATGATTCCTCTTGAACCTCCTAGGATTTCTCATGAGGAAGAAAATATGAGGAAGCTATAAGAATGAACCCTAGGAGAAATCTATCCATAGGTGGTACAAATTCTGAAAAAATTAATATGGAATCTAAGGATGCTAGGGTTAATAAAGAGGGTCATAGTGAGAAGAAATTAGGAGGACTTAATAAAGTCTATCTTCGAAAAAATCAATCTTTAGAGGAAAAAGGTGTTGTTTTAGATGAAGAAATAGCTCGACTTCAAGAGAGAGCGGAGATGTTCAGTAAAAATAACGAAATTAGGGACAAAGAGAATGAGAGGGTTTATGCGAAAATTGAGGAACTAAACATAAAATGGCAAGAATTCATGGAAAATTCAAAGAAAGTGAGTGAGGAGATTCAACTTGAGTTAAATAGCAAGAGCATACGTCGTAGGATGAATCTTTCTCAAGATAACCCCGTTTCCGAGTCTTTAGAACTATCTATCCCTCTCCCTCTTTCCACTATTGTTGCTGTGCATGTTGAAGGTCAAGAACAGATTAGTGGAGACTCAGAACACGACACGGAGCCCTTGGAGCATTAAGATTCAGCCACGGTCGAAATTTAAAGCCAAATTGCGCCTGGCGCAATTATGGATGAGACTCCATCGGCCACTCTACAAGGTATTTTGTCTCCATCTTTTCCAGATCTTATCTTGACTAAAAAACCCCTAGTTTTTTATGATTTAGAACAAGAAAAGACAACATCGTAAATTGCCGAAATTTTGGTGGCGTTGAATGAAGCAAGGGGAGAGGATCCATTGGACGCTGATGGAAATAGTGGGGCAGCACAAGGTCAGTTTAATGTTGATAGAGAAGATGAAGATCTTGGAGAATTACCCTAAGAAGTGTATGGAGATCAGTTTGAGGACGAAGAAGACAATAACGATATCTCTCAATATGAAGTGAGAGTACAAACTCCGGTGTACGAATCTCAGCAAGTTAATGAGGAGCCCCCTGCAAAAGAGCAAGAAGGAACATCCGGTCCTGTGGATGTCCTTAGTGAGGCCATAGAGGAATCATCTTCCTCTTCTTCACAAGGTAAGACACCTTTTTTGTCGAGTTTGAATGTTTCTGACCCAAACTTTGTTACTAATGCAGAGACTTCAGATGAAAAGGTGAGTTTGACCGAAGTGGTGAAGAAAACACAAAAAGAAAAAAGTGGCAGAAATTGCGCCTGGCCCAATTTCTAGGCCTGGGACCCGAGCCGCTGTAGCACATTTGGCTGCCCAAAAAGAAGCCAAGGCTGGTCCATCTAAAAAAGCCAAGAGGGCTAGGGTGCAAAGAGGGGCAGAAGAGCCACTTTAGGAGGCCAACGAAGAGGAGCCCGATTCTACCGAGCAAACACCATCAAGAGTAAAAAGGATGAGATTGGAGGTGAGGCCTACCTTCACAACACGTGATATCCTCCGTGAGAGAGGCTTTGATGAAGCACAAGAGCCGGTGCCGAAATATGTTAGGAGAAGGCTTGTGGAGAATGGTTGGGAGGTGTTGTTTGCCCCAACTACGCGTGTATCTGAGGCCTTGGTGAAAGAGTTTTACATTGTCATCAACCCAAACCAAGGGGATGTAGTGAGAGTACGGGGTAAAGTGGTAAAATTCTCGCCTTCCATTATTAATACTCACTATGGCTTGTTGGATGTTTTTAATGCCATAGGTAATGAAATTTTGGTGCATCCATCGGACGAGCAAGTGGAGGAGGCGCGTAGGCTTATTTGTAGACCACATAAGACATGGACCGTCTCAACCACGGGGAAGCTTTCCTTAAATCCCCATGACATCAATGAGCAAGTGACGGTTTGGATGTATGTAGTGAAAAACCAGTTGATCCCCACTTCCCATGATTTCTCCATTAAGCGCAATATGGCATGATGGTGTACATTCTCATAAAGGGCGTTGAGTTCAACTTTTGGGAACTCATAAGAAACGAGATACGGAGTTGCTTCGAGAAAATGGTAGGTCCTCTTGTTTTTCCTGGATTAATAACTCAGTTATGCTTGCAGGCAGGAGTAGAGGCCGATGATTCTTATGTAGTGACTCCCAAGAAGCCGGTCACATCCCTAAAGAGAGTTCGGGGGTATTCCATTGTTCTAAAGGAAGATTCTCCCATTACCGCTGCGGATCCCGAGACCCGAGATGATCTTAGGCACAAGTACGAGCTTCTTTTGGTTACTCAACGTGCCACATGTGCTTTCCTCAAGAAGATATACGGTGATGAAGCACCTTCATTCCCCGATGAGCTTGCGGCCGACTTACCATCTTCTTCCCGTTTCCCTACCGATTCCACTGACGATGAGTCTTCCGATGATGAATAGGGGAGTATCTCCCTCTTTTTGTTTTGATATATGGATCTTGATTTTGTATGTTAAATTGTTTAGCTTAGTCTACATGTTTGGTTGTGTATGTTGTTTTTGTTCTTTTAGTTTGCATGATAGGTTGTTTAGTTTAGTTTTTGTTTTAGGTTAGTGTTAGGATGTTGTGCTGTTAGGAATGTTTATAAAGTGTGTTTTTGCATATGTTTAAAGTTCAAGCTTGCATGCTTCCTTGTTCTAGCTACTAGCTTGTCCTTAGCTTCTTCAATGCATCTTTTCTAAGCTATCAACATGTTCATCTTTTTAATGAAATGCTTTCCTTTGTTCTTTGTTTTTGTATCATGTCAATGAGGATTCTTAAGGGCATGAATAGGTTAGATTTCCTCGTTTTATGATCAAGCCATAAGTCATTTCCCATTCTTTTTGTTTTGGTTATAAAACTGTGTTCTGCTTCTTTTTGTTTTGAAACCTTAACTTTTTCATTGCTTTGGAAATCCTTGTCCTTTTTGTGCCAAAATTTTGCATCTCTCAAAATTTCTTTCCCGAGTGAGGACACTGCTTCCCTTAAGTTTGGGGGGGACGGTGTGTGTCTTTTTGTTTTAAGAAACAAAATTCATTTTACGTTTTTGAAAAAGAGTCAAGAAAGAAAATGCAAGCAATAAAAGAGTCATATGCAATAAATTTTTTTCGAAAGAAAGAGTATGAAAAAGAGTACAAAAGAAGAAAAGCAAGTCAAAAAAAGAGTCTTGAGAGGAAATAAGAGTGGGGGAAAGAAAAACAAAAGTGATAGTAAGAAAAGAGTGGTAAGAAACATGAGAGGAAAGAAAACGCACTTACTTTTTCACGAGTCCCACTATAGACATTCATTTTGTTTAAATGGGTGGCGTTAGCATCTTGGAGGGTGGTAGCCTACATATTAAGGTGACTTTGTGAAAACCATTGTCGACATCATTTTATGCCAGGTTGCTACCTAACGAGTTTCTATGAATGGTTGTGGTTTGAGATTGATGTTAGTGTGTTGAAAACCTCGGGGGCTAGTAGCCGATCCACTTGATGTTGAAATTTTTTATTCAAAACGGAAGTATGCATATTCCATGGTTTTGTAAAAGAGTTGTGTTTTAGAAAAGAAGAGGATTTAGAATCGTTTTTATTTCCAAAACAAAGGACGGTTTATGGTTTGTTGGCTTGAGATTAAAGTTAGGACGTTTAGCTTGTGGAGCCTTTCCTGAGACTTATATGATTCATTTACTTAGAACATTTGGATTGTTGATCATCCATATTTCTAGCGTGTTGATTGTTTTAGATTTTTTGTTGTTGTTTTTTGTTGAGGACAAGCAAATGGTTAAGTTTGGGGGTGTGTTAGGGTTGACTTTTTACTGAAGAAACATGTGTCGGTAGCCCTGTTTGACCATGTTTTTTACCCATTTCTCATTATTATTTGCCAAAAAGGACCACATATTCTTAAAATAAAACATACATAGATTATTTCTACATAAAATTCAAACTACGGCACTTTAGGAAAAATATGAGATAAATACGGTCAAAGATGGAAGAAAATAACAAAATTCTGGTTTTTGCAGAATTGCGCCCGGCGCATTTTTGGAGGGCAATTAGTCAAAACACACGTTTTGATTAATGAATGGCAAGCAGAACATTTCCCACATGTTCAAAACCGTGAGTCCAAGTCCAAGTAAGGTGGTTAGGTGAATCTCAACCCTTTTCCACCTAAAAGGAAGCCATCCACCCCTCAGCAAATCATCTCTTCCAAGCTTCATTTCATCTTCTTTTAGATGCTCTCTAGTTGTAGAACACGTTTTTAGGGTTTATGTTCATGTTCTAGTTGTTCATTTCTTTGTTTTTCACGCTTTTACCTTTCGTGTTGCCTTTAATTCAGTTTCTTACTTTCGTTCTTTGTTCACTCTGTTATTTTAAAGTTCTTTAGCGAGTTTCAACTCCCCTCACGCTCGAGAGAGAAGAGGGTCAAGATAGACTCCTTGTACGGCTTATTTATTCATTTAAATTCAATGAAAAATACTTTCTTTATGTTTTCTTGCATTTACTTTCATTTAAGTATGTTCTAAATTAGTTATCAACCTCCTTGTGGAATGCTTTAGTCAAATGATTTGATTTTCAACACACTCGGTATTTTGACCAGATTGCGCGTGGCACTTTTTTGGGTTGGTTTCTAAAAACTTCTCTTTACGTCTTTTTTCCATTCGATCGGTGGGAACTTGATTTATACACCAAAGCCCCATCTTGGGAAATGTGAGTTAGGTAAAATAATAGGAAACCAATATGGGATGTGACTTAGGAATAAGCGCATAAAACATGGTCCTAGGCATAGGCCCTCTGACCCATAATGCAAATGAGTTGGTAGATATTATCTAGGATTGTAATCACACGTAGGAATATGATTGTAGGTTACCCTAACCTCTGGAACAACCAAAAGCTATAGTGAAAGAGTAGAACTCAAATCCTAAGAAAAACCAGGAATTGCGCCTGGTGCATTTGCCCAACATAGTGTGTTTTCCATGTTTTGCATCAAAACCAAGGTAGGAGACAAGGAGGTTGAGTTTTATTAAATTGCTTGTTAGTTAAAACCCCAAACAACAACATTTCATCAAATTTTTCTTCCTAAATCACAATTGCATATTTGAATCATTTCACTGCATTACTTGATTTTGAAAAGCAACATGTCCCTGAGGATTTGACCTTGGATTACTTCCGAGTATTACTTGTGACCGTGTGCGCTTGCACGAGTCTCTAATCTATTTAAAGGTAGAGAAAGTCCGAACACCTATATATAGGCGTGTACCCTCCATTGTTTGGGATAGCTTAGATCTTTTGAATTGAATAAACACGAATGTGTTTTTTTCCCTTTGTCGTGTGTAAAACCCTTTCCCAAGTACGAATCCCTTGGTGTGGTTGAACTTAGGCTTTCATATTTGACCCCTCAGAGCATGCTTGTTTAATTGGTCATCAAACTCGTGGAGTCTTTCCGGCCTCGAGCATAGTGAGTATTCAATTTGCTCAAGGTAACGACTGCAAAGGTAATCCCTTTAACTCTTAGCCTTTTGAGTTAAACCAACTATACAATTGGATCCAAGTGGCTTGTGGCTCAAGTAGCTCAATACGCTTCAGTTGTCGCACATCATTTGGTATTAGAGCTTAGGCTCTAGACCGGGATATATGTTGTTTTCTTGCATTTATATTTTTGTCTTGTCTTTACTTTCGTTTATCGAAAATCTCATAAAAAATCATCCATTGTTTTTGTTCTTCCGCGTGCCAACTTTTTCTATCATTCTTGCAAAAGAATTTTTTAGTTTGAAAATTACTTTAAAGTGTCCAAAACTTGTTTGTTTGTGTTCATCACCTCAAAGGCTTTTCAACAAACCAAGTTTCACTTTAATCCAAGCCTTATTGCCAATGTTATCAATTTTTCTTCGAATCCCATAATTTGAGAGAAACCTGCAGAGAGCACAAACCAAAAGCCGACTTCTAAAATCCATAACTTTTTGCTCCGACATTAAAATTAAGTGAAATTAGTGTGGTTTGAAAGATCTCTTAGTTATCTTTTCAGATAGCTTAGAATCAATAATTTTCAACCTGTGGTTTGGAAGTTATCGAGTTTTTCATTCACATTATTTTTTTTTTCTTGAAAACCTACAGCCGCTGAAAGTACAGAGTCTGAAATTTGACGATTCATATCTTACTGACCTTTTTCTTGAATATAGTCAAATTAGGTACTAAATCAAAGATATTTGAAAGAGCTTTCCGGGGACATATAGATCGCCACCACTTGACGTCTGTAGCAAAAGTTATCAATGAAAGAAGAGAAGGTGTCAAAGTAGAAAACTTTCCATATTTGAAGCTGGACGATTTTGGAGAAAGTATTTGGGTTATCAAATCTTGTCCAAATTGATTTTTTTTTGGCAAGTAATCATAATATTGTTTACATTTTGATTTAAAAATATTTTTAGATTATTTTGACCTATTTGAACAGTCCAAAAGAAGGATAACAGCCACCTAACCCACTGGATTTGTGGGAACCTTCTTATAATTAAAAGAGAAATCGAGAGATCGAGAGAGATTTTCTTGTTGAAGTTTCGAAAACTCAACCAACTAACGTTCGGGCACCCGAAAAGAAATGGGAGAACCTCCCTTTTATAGGGAAGGAAGAGTGAGGGGGAAGCCATCACTTCCCATTTCCCCATTTCCCACGATTAAAGGTGGGAAGTGGTAACTAGATTGATTTACTTAATTACGTGTATGACCTAGGGAGTCAGGCTAGCTGGTCCCTTTCCTTTTTCTAGATCACGGCGAAGTGTGGGAGTAGATTCCCTCTCGCCCTAATTCATTGCAGCCAACCGCGCCTTCACGTCAGCCATATCGGCGATGGCGTGGCGACGATGGTCGAGTGGACCACGGGGTCAATATGCTTCAGCGGGTGCGGGTGCGCCCCCAATCTCTGATCAGTTAGACCCACTACTGAGTCTACTAAGTTGGCAGTGGAGGAAACTGGTCCTCTCTATTCTCCTAAACCAGGGGGTTTATGACCGGTGGAGGATTCACAGGGGGTTGCAAATGTCCCATAGGGACACGTGAACATGGTCTTTTCTTGGTCCTCCAGAGCTATAGTAATCTGGTTGTAACCAGAATACCCATCGAGGAAACAATAGCACTCTTTCACTACAAGACGATCAAGCATTTGGTCAATAAAGGGTAATGGAAAATGGTCTTTACGAGTTACCTTGTTTAACCGACGGTAGTCCATACACACTCTTCAACCAGTCACCGTTCTAGTTGGGATCTACTCGTTATCGTTGTTTGTAATCATCGTCATACCACCCTTCTTGGGAACGCATTGAACCGGGCTAACCCAGCTGCTATCCGAGATGGGGTAGATCACTCCAGCATCTAACCATTTTATGATTTCCTTTTTGACCACCTCTTTCATTTTCGGGTTAAGCCTCCTTTGGCACTCGATAGAATTGGTGGCTCCTTCCTCCAGGATGATTTTGTGCATGCAAAATGTAGGGCTAATTCCTCTTATATCCGCTATGGTTCATCCAATAGCCCTCTTGTACTTTGATAAAACCTGCAAAAGCAAAGATTCATGTTCATTAGACAAATATGAAGAAATGATAACGGGCAAAGTATCGTTTAAACCCAAATAAGCATATTTTAAATGAGAAGGTGGGGGTTTCTTTTCCAATTCTGGAGGTTCAATGATGGAAGGTTGCAAGATCTTCAAATCCACTATTGTCGGCTGCAAAAACTCAAAACGCTTAAATTGGGCCAAAATTGCGCCAGGCGCAATTTTGGATTCTTTTTCTGCGGCCTCCAAATTTGCTTGTAAGTCTTCCACCACCATTTACTGGAGTTCCTCCATGATTGCCCCTATTGTAGAGCACTCCTCGACTTCATCCGGGAGACGCATCGCATGGAGGACATTGAAGGTTACCTGCTCATCATTGACCTTCATCGTGATCTTTCCTTTCCTAACATTGAAAATCGTATCTCTAGCTGCTAAAAATGGCCTCCTAAGAATGATCGGTACCTCAAGATCTGCTTCACAGTCCAAAATTATGAAATCAGTGGGAAAAATAAACTTATCAACTTTAACAAGCACATCTTCTATTTTTCCTTCCGGTTTCTTTATGGATCTAACAACTAGTTGTAAAGTGACAGTAGTGGGACAAACTTCTCCTATATTTAACTCTTTAAAGACATAAATAGGCATAAGATTAATGTTTGCTCCTAAGTCACACAATGTTCTTCCTAGGTTCTTACCTCATATTGAGCAAGGAATAGTGAAACTACCTGGGTCCTTACATTTAACAGGCAATGGATTCCTTAGAGCATCACTACTACACTTTGTCAAGGCTACCGTCTCATGCTCACCTAACTTCTTACGCCTAGATATGATGTCTTTTAAAAACTTAGTGTAGTTAGGCATTTGTTTTAAAGCATCTATGAGAGGTATATTTATATGCAACTGTTTTAGAATCTCATAGAACTTCTTAAAATGACTATCCTGATTCTTTTTAACTAGCCTTTGGGGGAAAGGTGGAGGAATTTTAATATTACCTACCTGTGGAGTAGTGCTGGGCATTACTTGCTTACCTTTTTCCACATTCTTACCTTTTTCTTTTGAACTTACAGGTTCTGATTTATCTTCTTGTTGTGGATTGGAGGTGGATGTAGGAACAAGTGTAACTGAATTAGTTCCTTCGTCTGGAAGTGAGGGTCCATCATAACTTAATCCGTTTCTTGTGATAACCGCCTTGCAGTGCTCTTTTCCCTCACGATCTCGCTTTGGGTTCTCTGTGTGTCCAAGCAATGTACCTTGGGGTCTAGACTTCTGGTCATTAGCTATCTGCCCCACTTTCAATTCCAAGCTTCTTATCGCAGCATTAGTTCTTGTCATGAACTCTTTCATCATGGCCTCTAAACTTGTGTTGCTACCACCTTGCTGAGTAGTATTTTGACCTCTTTGCTGATTATATTGTTGAGGCTGCGACGCTGGTTGAGTTGGAAAACCAGGAGGACTGTAGTTTTGCTTATATTGTTGAGTGGGTGCTTGCGCACTACTACTAGCTACTTCTTGGTTACTCCAGGAAAAGTTTGGATGGTGCCTCCATCCAGGGTTGTAAGTGTTTGAATACGGGTTGAAATTTCGCTGGGCACCTTGACCTACATAGAAAATAGACGCTGGATTAGCTGGACAGTTGTCGTACAAGTGGTTATCACCACAATAGACACAAGATATATCCGAAATTTGTAAAACAGAAGAGGGTTCAGGTATCGCCGAAAAGACGGGTTTTGTTTCCTTCTCCATTGACAACTGCTTTAACATCTGGTTTATAGCCACCATTTCGGCTTGCATTGAAGCTTTGTGTCCTACTCTACTTTGGGTGATACTTGCTTCTTTGGTAATGACCTTCCTATCTCGCCTTGATCATTAATGTCTGTCATCTTATTCAAGATATCAACGATCTCATTTACCGACTTCTTTAACAATGAGCCATTGGTTGCAGTGTTCAACATCATCCTTGATGAACGATCCAATCCTCTATAGAACTGTTCAATCTCCACACATGCGGGCAATCCATGGTTCGGGCATCTTCTAAGTAACTCTTTAAAACGCTCCCAAGATTCTTAAACTGCTTCGTTCTCCTTCTGTTTAAAAGACACAATTTCCTCTCGAAGGTCTGCGTTCCTGGTCAAAGTGTGGTACTTTGTCAAAAATTTCTTCGTTAGTTCCGCCCATATGTTGATAGAATTTGGTTCTAACGCGTTTAGCCAAGTCCTTGCACCATCCCTGAGAGAAAAAGGAAACATTTTTAATCTTAGTGCATCCTCAGAG
>NW_019104594.1:413926-425628 GCF_001995035.1 Momordica charantia
ATTCCTAAGTCACATCCCATATTGGTTTCCTATTATTTTACCTAACTCACATTTCCCAAGGTTGGGCTTTAGTGTATAAATCAAGTTCCCACTAGCCAAATGGAAAAAAGACATAAAGAGAAGATTTTAGAAACCAACCCAAAAAAGTGTCAGGCGCAATTTGGCCAAAATCCCGAGCGTGTTGAAAATCAAATCATTTGACTAAGGCATTCAACAAGGAGGTTGATAACTAATTTAGAACATAATTAAATGAAAGTAAATGCACGAAAACATAAAGAAAGTATTTTTCATTGAATTTAAATGAATAAATAAGTCGTACAAGGAGTTCTAGCTTGACCCTCTTCTCTCTGGAGCGTAAGGGGAGTTGAAACTCGCTAAAGAACTTTAAAAGAACAGAATGAACAAAGAACAAAAGTAAGAACTCGAATTAAAAGCACTGCGAAAGGTAAAAGTGTGAAGAACGAAGAAATGAACAACTAGAACATGAACATAAACCCTAAAAACGTGTTCTACAACTAGAGAGCATCTAAAAGAAGATGAAATGAAGCTTGGAAGGGATGATTTGCTGAGGGATGGATGGCTTCCTTTTATAGCACCATAAGTTGGTTGAAACTCCCCTCCGTTTTAGGTGGAAAAGGGTTGAGATTCACCAAACCACCTCACTTGGACTTGTACTCACGGTTTTGAACATGTGGGAAACTTCCTGCTTGCCCTTCATTAATCAAATCGTGCGTTTTGACAAATTGCCCTCCAAAAATGGGTCGGGCGCAATTCTGCAAAAAAACAGAATTCTGTTATTTTCTTCCAATTTTGACCACATTTATCTCATATTTTTCCTAAAGTTTAGTTTGACTTTTATGCATAAATAATCTATGTATGTTCTACTTTAAGAATATGTGTTCCTTTTGGGCAAATAATAATGGGAAATGGGTCAAAAGCGTGGTTAAACAGGGCTACCGAGACATGTTTCTGCAGTAAAAAGTCAACCCTAACAAATAACCATGCCTTGAATAATCATCTATAAAAGAGATGAAGTATTCATACCCTCCTCCAGCTTTAACATTTATCGGACCACAAAGGACTGAAAGTATAAGTTCTAAGAGCCCTTGGCTCTATAACCTTTTCCAGTAAAATGTCTTTTAGTCATCTTGCCTACGAGACAATATTCACATGGTGGTAAATAATCGTCTTCTAACTCTCTTAGAAGACCATTCTTAACAAACCTCCCAATTCTATTGAGATTAATGTGAATCTTAAGTGTCAAAGATTGGTATTTTCTTTGAGAGAAACTTTTTGCCTATTAGTTTAAGTTTCAACATATTTAAATAATTCAGTATTTAAAACTGCTTTAGTTACGGTTGGTCTTAGCATATACAAGTTATTTTCTAACTTGGCAAAACAAATGTTAACGCCATTTCTGGAAATGAACACTTAATTTAAAGAAAACAAAACAGAGTACAATTGTTCTAATAGACAATAAATAGTAATCAAGTTCCTCTTAATTTTAGGAACAACATATACATTATCTAATAAAACATATGATTTTTTGTCTAAAAACAACTTAAGCTTTCCTACTGCCACAGTTGGGACGACTTCTCCCGTTCTGACCTTGAGAGTCTTCTCTCCCGCTTCAAGGTGCCTCCAGGAACTAATTCCCTGAAATGAAAAACAAACATGGTTAGTTACTCCTGAATCAAGTATCTAGGCAAAGTAATCATTTTCCACTAAACAAGTTTCCAAAACAAGTAAATCATATTTACCTTCGTTGGCTTTCTTCTTTTCGACCAGGTACTTCGGGTAATTACGTTCCAATGTCTGTCCACATTGCGGTGGAAACACTTTAATTTGTATGCAATCTTGGCCTTGCCTTTCTTGGCAGCAGCAACAGTGGAGTCAACTTTAGACCATTTACCAGCAGCCTTCTGCTTCTTAAAAGTCTTACTTCCATAAGAAGATGATGCAAACTTAGTTCTAGAGGTCGAACCTCGATGGAACCTTTTTGAGGTGGCAACGTTTGCCTCCCCTTATTGTACCTTACTTTTCATAAGAGACTGGTAGGTCTACAACTCGTTTATGAGCATGATAAGCGTGGACTTGCTTGAAATGGCAGGAAACTCTTCGGAAGAGATTCCAGAATGAAGCTGACCTGCCTCTGCTCGTCTATGATGCCCCATTCAATCCTACCACATTGAAGTGAACCTTCAAATTGAGAACGTATTCTCGTACTGAGGAGCCCTCCTTCATGCGGGAGTTGTAAATGAACTTAAGCGCTTCATGTTGAGCCTGTGAGGATAGTTGTCCAAACATGCTCTGCAGCAAGTCCATGATCTCCTTAGCGGTGACCGTGTCCTCGTGCTTCTTAGCAAGCACATCAGGTATGATCGCCAAGATGTAGACCTTGGCCTTGTCATTGGCCTTGATCTATCGGTCATAGACGTTGCACACCACCATAGTGGTGTTAGGCGCAGGAGCTTAAGGACAATCCTCTTTCAAGACGAACTTAAGATCATCTATCACTAGTATGGTGTTTAGTCTTAGCCGTTAAGTTTTTCTGCGGCTAAGAGTGCAATTAGATAAGTATACATGCTAAAAATAAAAACAAACCTATATTAGTTTCATGCATTATCCTTTAAACCCAATCAAAATTTAGCAAAAGTAATTAAACGTCCCGACAAATTTTTTTTGCAACGATGCTTCAATGATTTAAAGCAACAGCCGTCGTAGGGCAGACAACCACTCCTTCACTGAATTAAGACATTCTCAACTAAATCTTACACTAGAATAACTCATATTCCTATAATCTTTAGTCACCATTTATTCGGTCAAGAAATTTCTAACTACCTTAACAACTCTCTGTAAGTGTGACCTACCATTTTCAGACCTTAGGGGTTCGCTCCAATAAGCCCGCCGTGGGGAAGGAAAATATTGGAGCAAAACGTAAGAAACCGTTATCCATTTATGAAGTTTGCCTTGGTTTTGATTCCACACAATGGACCCTCATAGGGATGATCGCACTAGGACGACACGTAGGTCATGTATAAAATCTCATGGTGCAAACTAATGGTGGAGATCGTAGGATGTGATGTCACACGTCCTTCTCCCATTTACTATGAATACTATCTCCATTCACCACGATATGGAACCATGCAAACACCTTCCGTAGGAAGGCAGTGCGACACGAGGCCGAGCATGGAACTCACAGTGTGAACATAAAAGAGAAATGTGTGAGAGAGAAAATATATTTTACATATACCTTGTATATAAAAAATGTACGTGGTATATTACACATTCTCTTTTGCTCCCACTTAGTATTCTAAGTGTAGGGTATTCTGTCCTAAAACTCGTAGTTTGTAAACAGTGAACATTAATGTGAAGTTATTCAGACAAGTGTTGTTAAATGAAAGTGAATTTGTTTTTTTTAATAAATCCAATAAACTACGAACACTTGGCTATTATAATGAGTACTTGGACTTTATGTGGAGACATAAACTGGATCAAGTTCAAGTAAATAGCCTAAACAGTCTATAGTACATGGATCAAGTTGGGTACCTTTTCCTGGAGACACTATTGAATACGGCCCACTTTATGATTGTTACAAATGTTGTAAGGTGTCATAAACGAAGTGATCCTGATTCGTTCGTGTAGAAACATGTGAGCGGGGGTGTTCTACACAATGAGATTGTGTAAGACTGACCCTGAAATAGTCACTATTACATATTAACACCGTTTACGGATAACACTGATTAATTTCGTTTATCGATGACCTAAATAACTTGATCTAAATCCTGAGCCATCTATGAACTCCTATTTATTCAGGATTATCCCTTAATCTGCACAGGTGAGAGTAAGCTCATCAGCGCTGCTCAATATGCCTCCCATTTCAGAGATAAAACTGGGTAGATAGCTGGGAACATAGAATTAGCAAGACGGAATTCACTCCTACCCGAATTAGGGATAGTAGAGAGGTTGTTCCCTTAAGGGTTGATCCCGGGTCATGAACAAGGGGCCTCATCCTCTCACTGGCCTGAGAGGAATTGAATTTAGTGATTTGATCCTAAATCAATTGTTCATTAGAGGGATAGTGGTACTTAAGGAGAAAAGATGTAACTCAGGGGTAAAACAGTTTTTTTGACCTAGCTGAGGTTACGAACGGCCTGTGAAGGATCAACTTACCGATGACAGTTATATCGAATGGACACAAATATATCTACAGTGAGGGGAGTGCATCTACAGGCCATAGTGGACAGTCATGTTAGTTAACAAATGTTGATTAACTGAGTTAAAGAGTTTGACCGGTTAGTCTCGAATCGTTGGAGCCCATGATCTGTAGGTCCAACAGGTCTCCATGCTAGCTCATAAAGGATAAAATYSATGAACTAGGTGAAGCAAGAATTTGAAGTGTTCAAATTYGGTTTTTAAGGGAATATTGTATWTTATATGAGAWATAATATATAATCTAATTGACATTTAATWWTTATGGAGAGTATGACTTATTTAAATTAGTTTTAAATAAGTTCAAAGCATGAAAAAGAGTTGTAATTTGATTAATGTGATTAATCAAGCTTAGGTGTCAAAGATCAATTAATATGAGATATTGATTTGGCTTGGTTTTTGTTTTAATAGAAAATTGATATTTTAATTTTTGTTTTTATAAAAATTAGTTTTATCAAAGGTTTTTGGATTTTCCCACTAACTAGTGGTTTTTGAAGTGTTTCTTCAAGGCAATGACACCTATCTTTTACATGCTAGTGGAGTTTGAAGTGGAAGGCATGCAAGGCTTGTCCTTGCATGCATTTGGTCTTTATATAGGTGATGAAAATCACTTGGATAARGCYAATGCTTCMTTGCATAAGTGCARAATTTTTCCACTCAAATTTCTATTGTCTTCTCCTAGCCATTAGTGTTTTCCCTTTGTTTTCACTCAAAATTCGGTCCCACAACMRTGTTCATCAACCCGAGGATAGCACGGATTTGTCGTTGGTGGTCCCATTGAGTTAGGAGAAGAAGTTATAATGGAGGTCTTCAAAGGTATAAAGTTAATCTCTTTCTCTTTACCTTTTTCATCATTTTTCAAGCATGATTATTTTAGTTAAATTGCTTCATTAAGTGTATTATAATCCTTAGCTTCCGCTGTGCATGTGTAATAGCTCCATCACTAAAGATAGGGTATATTAGTTAGGTAAATCCCGACTAAGTGAAATTAACTAAGTGAAGTTTTAGTCGTCCCAATATAACTATTTAAATTGGAAGTTGTACATTAATGTTTTAGTTTATCGAACGTTTTAATAAACTAATGAGATTATTGCATGCATATAAAATATTGACCAATTCAACCCCTAGGTCGGTTCCTAGGTAGAGGTGTTTCCTTACGGTCAATTAAATACCTCAACCTAGATAGAACCTTCCTTAGACAAGGTTCCCTTATAGGTAATATTTTATATTTGGTCTTTTATTATTTCATTTTAAACCTGGCTAAAACAAAATAAAAGACTACCCACTAATCATATTATAAGATATAACCTAAGGTCTAATTACTTTTAAACCCCTTTAAAATTAATTAACTTAGATCCTATGTTTGTATGCAACTCTTTATTATAGATTTTAATTACTACAATCAATGATGAACATACATTATAGTCCAATAACAAACCAAACCAAGATCGACGTTAGTTAGATGAGTTAATTTTGTAGTTCTAAGAATTCAATACTTTCAAAATCAAATTTAAAGTCAATGTAGATTTTGAATTTCAAATTTTATATTTATTTATGAACCAAATTATTTAGATTTGAGGAATTTTAATTGATATTGTTTGATTTTTTATTTCTCATTTTCTCTCCAAAGTATCTTTCATATCTTCTACACATCAAAAGTCTCGATCACTTTAGCTAAATTATTTAAAATGACCATGAAATTTGAGGTTAGATTCAATTATTTCGTGTAGTTTAAATTTTCGCTTAATATTCTTGATTTGTATAATTAACTCAGAGTTTCCATCTCTTTCTCAAATAAAAATATGTACTTTCTTTTTATTGAAGATTATCAAAAACCTTCAAAAAAAACATATGAAATTTTAAGAATAGTTAGGCATATGTAATTTGAATCTACACCCCTAATTTAGAAAGGTGATATTAAAAAATAATTTAGAAAGGTGATATTAAAAAATAGTTTAGAGTAGCGCACCAATATCAGGTAAATTACAAGAATAATATAATTCAAAAAGACAACCTATCTGATGTACGCGATTTGGCTAAAATAGTTTAAAACTACTTTATAATTAAAAAAATAATGAACCCCCACCATAAATACACAATTGTTATAATTTATTTTAATTTTAAAAAATAATTAAGCAAAGTTTGTTGGGCCTATTTAAAAATCCATCATATTGCTTGTGGGATCCTCTTGTTTTTTTGATCGAAAACTTAAAATAAAAAAAGGCCAAAATAATATTTATAATTAAAAAAACAATAACAACAATTTGGACCCAAAAGAAAGGCTCCAATATGACCCAAAGGTACTGTCTTGACTTTAATTTTCCCCTTCCTTATCCCTTCTCCTTCGGTCTACTTAGCTCACGCCTAATCTCTACCTCCCTCATAAAACCCTAGATCTGAATCCATCATAGGTCTGAAGAGCGGTCGTCGGGCTTCCCATGCTCCTCGCAGAACTCCTCGTCTTCGGCTAAATTTTCTTCCCCTATTGCTTGATTTTTCTAAAATTTCATCTGAGAGGACCAGGATGAATCGAGGTATTTTTTCCGTTTTCTTGAAAGTTTGCCAAAATAACTCATTTGAGCTTTTGTGCATGTGATAGTCATTATTGTCAAATTCATAACCAATACCCTACAAATAGGACAAAAAGACGAAAATTTTGAAACTTTAGAGACAAATTTGAATTGAGTGTTGAGTTATCTTACACATAATCAAAGTTGCAAAGTTTACCTTGACAGCAGCCATGGAATTAATTATGTCAACAATTAATGTTGGAAATGTCTTCTTAATTCTCTTTTTTAGTCCAATGTACACATAACTAATGGCCAATGTACTTGGATGTGTTATGTGAATTAATATTTCTAACAAAACTGATGGTCAATGTACACATAGTTGATGTTCATAAATGTGAACTACCATAATAACGGATGATCATATTATAATATGATGATTGTTTTGTTGGTTATATTAAATTTGCAATCCATCAATTCTATTTAATAGCCTAAAATTTTCAATTCGCTAATCGCTGCCGTCCTAGTCAACTTTTCCTCTAGCTCGTCGCTGCCGTCAAATTCATCTCGGTATTTCTCGTTATAATTAGTTAATTAAGATGTATCGCTCAAACTTATTCATTTTATATTTTTTTGAACTTTGCTGAATGACCGAAGTATTCAAATGTTGTGGGTTTCTTTTTTGTTTTCTAATGAGATTTGGGTGAGCTTCTAAAAACTTGTTGTTCAATTTCATTAGTTGATTGTTGTGTTTGACGTTCTAGTAAGAGTTCTAACATTAGGGTTGACTTTTTACTGCAGAAACATGTGTCGATAGCTCTATTTGACCACGATTTTGACCTCTTTCCCATCATTATTTATCAAATAGAATTACAAGTAGAACATGCATAGAACATTCATGCATAAAAGTCAAACTACTTTAGAAAAATATGAGAAAAATGTGGTCAAAGTTGGAAGAAAATAACAGTTTTCTATTTTGTAGGAATTGCTCCTGACGCGATTTTGAAGACCAAATTGGCAAACCGTGCAATTTGATTAATGAGGGGCAAGGAGGACATTTTCCATATGTTTGAATTAAAATATAACCGTGAATCTAGGTTGGTTAGGTGTATCTCAACTCATTTCCACCTAAAAATGTGGGAAGTTCAACAACTTCAAGGGCCTATATAAGAAATTCATCCCTCCATTTGCAAATCATCCCTTATAAGCTTGTTTTCAGCTTCATTTACTTTCTTCTTCGTTGTAGAACTCGTTCTTGGACTTTGGATTCAAGTTTTAGTTTTCATTTCCTTGTATTTTCATACTTTTGCTTACCGTATTGCTTTTAATGCAAGTTCCACCTTTTTTCTTCATTCATTTTGTTCTTCTTAAGTTCTTTAGAAAGTTTATACTCCCTTCACGCTCGAGAGAGAAGAGGGTCAAGCTAGAACTCATTGTAGGACCCGTTTATTCATTTTAATTCAATGAAAAATACTTCGTTGATGTTTTCGTGCAGTTTCTTGGTATCAAGCATATAAAAAAACAAAAAAAAACATTCATTCAAAGGCAACTGACCTAGTTCGGAGTTTGGTCTACGAGCTTTGGGTGGGGCTAGAAGGGGATTGTAGTCAAGCAATCCCGAGGCGAAGAGAAGCTTATTTGTTATAAGTGTGCTGATCTGTTTGCCGCTCTTGAACTTGCCTTTGAAAAACTTCAAGGTGTTGAAGGTCGGCTCGGAAAGTTGAGGAATTGGCCTTATAGCAACTGAAAACATCAAAGTTATGAGTTAAACAAAGAAAGGAAACAACTGAAAGCAAGTAAAGACTCTACTTCTTACCTAAATTCCCAAACCTACAAGGAACGTCGAAGAAAGGCAAGTCGGACTCGTTCCTGGCCAGCCACGCACTGGAGGCGAAGAACCACTTCCCAACCCATTTCTTTATGGAGGTCGGACCCTTTAGAATGCCTCTCATGCCCTTCCTAGCGCATAAATAATACCTCCCTGATTTCTTAGATATATGCTTAACCTCAAAATAGGCTAAGAGTTGATCGACTCCGAGGAGGTCCAGATCGTCTACCTTCCTACACCTAAGCCAGAACAAAACAGATAGGCCAAAAATGACTCCCCATCCATTGGGGGCCACTTGAGCAGGCGCTAATCCAGTACGAACTAGGAACTCCTGCACTAAGGGGTGAAGGGGAAGACGAAAATCATACTCAAACATTTTTAAGTAGAGGGTCACGCACCCTTCAGGCGGATTATCAGCTCGTTCCCCTTCCTTGGGAAGCCTGAGTAGGATATCATCTGGTGTGCTATATCTCCTGCGAAGGAGGTAGTTCTCAGGCATCTGGGAAGGGAATTCTAAACCTTGCCCCGAGGTTGAAGTATCACTATCGTCCCCATCATCCTCTGAGAACCTAGTTATCTATCTCTTCTTCTAGTTCGGAGTCTAACCTACTAGTAAACTCCTCTATGGAATCGGCCCTCTCTGGCGAAGGGTCTCGATTCCGAGCTGCCCCATTAGACGAACTACTATTACTTGAGCTTGAGAAACTAGAAGACATCGACATGACTTTGAAATAAAAAGAGAGAAAACGAAACAAAAGTGAAGGAACAAGACTGACCTAATGCAAAGATTCCCATCTGATGAGGTCGGACTCAAAGATTTCAAAAAGCGTAAAAAGTGGTGATCAAGATTTAGGGGTATTTATAGTATCCCGAGATTTAATCCCAGTCGCGCACGTGTCCAAAATTGGACGACCCAGATCGGAAGAGTCTGAGCGACAGAGGTACTCAAGTGTGCGCCGAACGCTGGTTCCGTTTTCGAGATTTTCCCAACGGTAACATTAATTTTGTCGGCTTCGGAAATCACCACGTGGATTGGTCTCCCCCAAGAATAATAAAACTTCTCTGCCAGATCGAGATCGAACCCGGTAGAAAGGGGGCAATGTTTAGGGATGAAATATCCTTCCGCCACGTGGAGAACGGGGATTCGCCGCTAATAGAAGAATCAAAGGAACAAGCTTACGGAGCTCCATCTCGGAACCTTTCGAGATGGAGCACCTGCCACTTCCTATTTAGGATTGACTTGATATTTCAAGGAAAGTGTCCGAGTTCGATCTGTTCGAACCCGACACGTCCAACCTCTAATCCGACCATGGTAACCGCCTGTCGCAACCCCTGTCGGAACCTAAACCTATAAATAGAGGGCTTCATTCCACCATCAGGTATCGAATTTCTCCTCGAACTTAATATTGAGTCCGAGCTGCTTACTGACTTGAGCGTCGAAGATTTTGCCCTCTTGTGCAGGTCTTCTCTTAGCGTTTCGGGTCGGAGCAAGGACCAGGTTTAAGCTAGATTAACGTTGTGCAAATTCTTGCATAAACAATGATAAAATGGCAGATTTTTTCTTAATATTGTTATTCTTTAAACTAATTTTTTTAAATATTGTAATTTCAAATAGGAGGAAGAAATGGCCGTCCATGAGAAAAAATACTTTGCCTCACATGTAAGAGACTTCTTGAATTACACGCTACAAGGTTTTTTTTTCCAGAAGAAAGAAGCTTCTTCTTTCTTTCCTTTTCCTTTTTTTTCCGAACAAAACCAAAAATTATTTTTAAGGAAAGGTAAAAATTAAAATGGTGAACCCATTTTATTTTTAAAGTAAAACAGGATTTTAAATAATCTCATTCTCTCTCTTTTTTCAATGCGAAATAATCCCATTCTATTTCAAAATTTTATTGATTCTGATTCTACTTTTATCCATGAACTTCAGCATTTATCTATTTTTTTATTTTTGTAGTAATTTTGGTTCTTAAAAAGTGACAATTCTAGTATATTTGATTTTCTTTTTTATTTTATTTTTTACTCACAATTTCATTATAAATACTGTACTCAATAAATTTATAATCAACTTGAGATATGGCGAAAAAACAAATAGTAAAACAAGTAAAATAACAACCATGTTTTGAGTTTTCAAATATAACACTTTTTTTTTCCAAAAAAAAAGGAAGACCCACATATTAAATGACAACATTGCCTCAAACCCAAAAATAAGCCCAAAAAACCCTACGTTTCGATTTATCTGATATACTGCTAATATTCTTGTTTGATATATTACTGATATAACTGTCTGATATACTACTGATGTCATATTCTCATATATGCCTAATATGAGTGTTTCATATCAATATGTATGTCTGATATAAATGTGATATACTACTGATATGAGTGTGTGACATACTACTGATATGTATATCTAATATAAATGTGATATACTACTAATATGAGTGTGTGACATACTACTGATATGTATATCTGATATACATATAATATACTATTTATATGAGCGTCTTATATACTACTGATATTAGTGTTTGATATATTAGTGATATGAGTGTCTGATATACTAGTTTTATGAGTATCTGATATACTGTTGATATTATTAATGTTTGATATGCTACTGATGTGATAATCTGATATACACCTGATATGAGTGTTTCATATCAATATGTATGTCTGATATAAAGGTGATATACTACTGATATGAGTATGTGATATACTACTGATAGATATATATATATATATATATATATATATATATGATATATTGCTGATATGTTTGATATACTACTGATGTCATAGTCTTATATATGCCTGATATACTACTGATATGAGTGTTTGATATATAATTGAAATGACTGTTTAATATATTACGTACTAATATGAGTGTCTGATATACTATTGATGTGATAGTCTGATTTATATATGATATGTAACGCCCCGAGTCCCTCAGGTTAGTTAGTCTCGAATCAGGAGATTTTCATTTAATTTTAAATTAAACTTTAATTAAATTTATATATATCGGGTTCCGCGTGATTAGTTTTATCTTAAGTTGGGATGGGTTTCTTTTTTTCTTTTGGGCTTGGTTATGTTGGGCTTTTATTTGGGTTGGTTTGGTTTTAAAACAAAGGAAAAGAAAATTAATAAAAAGAAAGAAAACA
>NW_019104594.1:445709-461451 GCF_001995035.1 Momordica charantia
TATTGGATTTTGGACAATGCAATGCTATGAATTCAACAACAAATTTATTGAATATAGATTTGTTTTTACACAAAATACAAACTACGAGTTTAGGGCAACACACCCAACAACCTTTGTAAGGACTATACCTGCCACGACCTCTTCCTCTATCATTTGCTTCTGCCACCATTGGAGGAATAATCGTTGTCCTCCTTTTGACGAATCAAAAGTAGATTATTTGTTCCCAACAGAATTGTTCTTTGAATATGAATAATTAACATTCGCACTAGTAGAAACATTAGTAGAAGCCTTACCAAGTTATTTTCAATAGCAACTAAATTAGCAAAGAGTTCTTGCCAAGTTGTAGACTCTTCCCCCTCAATTTGACAAACTATAGGAAGATATTCCACTTCTAGACCAGAGAGGACAGAGGACATCAGATAACTCAAACTCATAGGTTCTCCTGCCTGTTTTAGACTCTCAGAAGTCTGCTTCATAAGACCAAGATAATCAGCCATCTTAAGTGAGCCCTTTTATTGCAGGATTTTTCTCAACTGATTGATGCGAGCCTTGCTTGTTGCTCCATAAAGTTCTTCAAGCCTTCCATACCTCTCTTGAACTTCTAAGATCCACCACATCACAAGCAACAAATGGTGTCATTGATTCAAACGGCCAGCCCAGTAAAGCTTGATTAATAGCTTCCAATTCTACAAATGCAGGATTCACTCGAAGGTTTGAAGATCCTTCACCATTTGTGGGAACCAGAAATTGTGATGGTTTTGAGACTGTTCCCAACACATACCCATCCACTTTCTGTCCTCTCAGTACCGCTAGTGAAGGGATCAGATTCCGCAGAGTAAGAGAGCGAATGTGTGTGCTTCGATCTTGTTTTAAAATTACAACAAAGAAAAGACATAAGCATGATTAATAAGAAGTTAGTGGAACATACCTTTTGAAGATACCTCTTCAATGTAGACACCAACTGATATGAACCAAGGAGCTCCCTTTGTCATGCCTCATGGACCGATTACAAGATCAAGAGCTCGGAAACTTCAACAAGCCTTACTACTTCGTGTCCAAGCGTTCCTAAACTCGATACAAGAATTAAAGGAAGATGTGCAAGATGTTGGAACAATTCATTGTAATTTGGTGCAAGTTATGCATTTCTAAGTGTTTTTTAAGGCAAGTCAAAGTCCACTTGATCAAGGTCAATGTCAACTCCATCAAGACAAGTCAAAGTCAACTCATTCAATTCAAAAACAAGGTCAAACACTCACATCCCTCATTATGGACGGGATTGCACTTATTTTGGTTGGCTTTCCATGTTCTTAACCTTTTCATTTGCTTGTCTTTCCATTTATTGAAGTTATGTCTTTTCATTTGCAAGCCTTTTCATTTCTCATAAGTTATGTCTTTTCATTTACAAGTCTTTTCATTTCTTATAAGTTACAAGTATTTTCATTTGCTTAATACTTTTCATATGGCTTGCTAGGATGACTATATATAGCCTTCAAATGTCTTGTTGTAAACACAATTGGAAGTTTAATGAAAAGTGAGTTTTCTCATTAGCTTGGTTGAGAGCTTTATCTCCCATTTCTTGTGCAATTTCTTGTCTTTAGAATTTGCATGTTAGGATCATTCAAGCCGTGTTTATCATACCTCTTGTGGAATGATTTGAATCACGAGTTTTGAAACGAGTTTTCTCTACTCTTGATATTGATCATCAAGGTAATACGTTCTTAAACTTTTCCTTGGGTTGATTCCATACTTGTTTTTGGGATTTTTGGGATTGAGTTCTATGGGTCTTGTTCTATTAGCAAGGTTCTTAGATCCAACTCTCAAGGGTTTCTTAACACCAACGCCACCACAAAGTCTTCATTACTATCCTTTTGATATTAAGAACTCGGTTTGTGGAAACCGTCTTATAATTGAGAGGAAAATTGAGAGATCGAGAAAGAGATTTTCTCGTTGGAGTTTCGAAAACTCAATCAACCGAGGATCAGGGGCTAAAGAAAAAGGAAGAACTTCCATTTTTATATGAGAGGAAGAGTTGTGACCAGGTTTACCTCCAATTTCTCTCTTTTTTTTTTAATTAAAACAATTTTAATTAAAATAATAATTAATTAAATCTAATTTAATTAATTACAAAAAAATTATTAATTTAATTTAATTAAATCTAATTTAATTTAACCAAATTAATATATCACATTAATTTAATTAAATCCTATTTAATTAAATTAAACTTAAATTAATCAGCCATATTAGAATCAAATTCTAATATTCATCTCTCTCATAATTTTATATTATAATGTATCAATATACATTATACTAATTGCATCTCATACAATTAACCTTAATTCCCTTTAACGAATTTGAACAGTTCAAATTCTGTTTAAGACTAAATGTTCTTAACTATCATTTACGAGCTAGCAAGGGGACCTAATGGACCTACAGATCAGAGGCTCCAACGATACGAGATTAATTGATTAAAACTCATTAACTATATTAATCAACATTTGTTAATTGTCGGTCACTCTACTAAAGACTAGGGTTGCACTATTCTCACTGTAGAATATTATGCGTCCATGGATTTTACCCATTAACGATAAGTCTGTTGGGTTTTATGTCCTAAAACTCATAGTTTGAAAATGACAGATATACTTTTATCATTCAATAAAGTTGTTATTGAAGGTTTTAATCAATAAGTAGTTATTGATCCAATAAAATGTTCTTACTATATCTAAATCCAATAAAATAAAGGATCCTAGACTGTTACCTGAGACTCAAACTCTATGTAAGAGACATAAATATGGATCAAGTTTGAGTTAACAGTCTAAATGGTCTATAGTATAGGAATAAGGTTGGGCGCCTTATTATGGGGACACTATGGATGCGGCCCACTTTGTAGCTAGTACAAACGATGTGATCCTAATTCGTTCATGTGAAGACATGCGAGTGGGGGTGTCCCGTGCAAAGAGTTTGCATAAGACCGGACCATGAGATAGTCACTTTTACTTTATAACACCGTTTACTGTTTGAAACTGACTATCTCAACTTTGATGGCCTAGGTAACTCGATCTTAATCCTGAGCTAACTATGAACTTCTGTTTACTCGGGATTATCCTTAGATCTGCATGGGTGAGAGCAGCTCAACAGCGCTGGCTCAATAAGCCTCCCATTTCAGGGGTAAGACCTGGTAGATAGCTAGGGACATAGGGTGCAAGAAGGAATTCACGTCTACCCAATTTTGGGATAGTAGAGAGGTTGTTCTCTTAAGGGCTGAATCCAGGTCTTGAACAATTGGCGCCACCCTCATCAAAAGGTTTGAGAGGATTTTTTGATTTGATAGTTGGACTACAAATCATTGTTCATCAGAGGATTAGTGGGACTTAAGGAACAAGAGGTCAATACATACATGCGCAGCGGAAGTGAGCAAGAATCGAAATAAAAATCTAGATGCATAATACAACCTAGGATTAAACATGCATGATCATACATTATGATGCTTAGAGATAAGTAGAGAAAAATACAAACCTTTGTAGCTTTTCAAAAATCTTCAAATAGTTCCAATGAAGGACCACCAAGAGATCTTCCTAGCTATTCTCAAGGCTTGGAATAGAGTGGTGAGACTCTTTTTAGAGAAGGAAAAAATTAGAGAAAAGTGGAGCTAAAAGGAGTTATGTAAGCTTTTTGAAAACACATCAAATGGCCAAAGGTTCCAAGAGATTTTGATGTTTGAACAAAAGCCTTCTTAAATAGGCAAATTACATGCAACTCTTGCATGTCAAAGTTCACCAAAAGCTTACAAAGTCAAACCTTCACGAGTGTTCATAACCACAGTTGGGACAAATTACCGTTTTACCCCTGTGTTATATCTTGGACCTTAAGTACCGCTGATCCTCTAATGAACAACCCGGTTATGGTCCAACCAATAATTGGAAGTCCCTCTCAGGCCAGTGAGAGTGTGAGGCCCCTTATTCAAGTCCTGGAGTCAGTACTTAAAAGAACACTCATCTACTTACCCTAAAGTCGGGAACGAGTGAATTTCATCTTGTGTAGTTATGTTCTTAGCTTCCCACTCGGTCTTGTCCCCAAAATGGTACGAATATTGAGTCGGTGACTCGGACCAGTCTCACCTATACAAATCAATAGACAAGCCCTAACAGGCAGGAGTCCACTCATTCAGGATTGAGATCGAGTTACATGATCATCCTATTGAAATATTAATCTATTAGCTAATGGTGTTACAACTAAAGATTAATTATATCGCAGTACGGTCTTATACAAACTCATTGTATATGATATCCCCACTCACATGACTCCACACGAATGACCTGAATCAAGTCATTTGTAATTATTACAAAGTGGGCCGTATCTATAGTGTTACCAGGATAAGGTACCAAACCTTATCCATATACTATAGACCATGTAGGTTACTACTGGAACATTATCTACTTGTATATCGAATATATACTGTATATATATACATTGTATATCAAATATATACGCTGTATATTAAATATATACTGTTCCAGTTACATGACATAACCTCAGATGTTAGTTTACTGGATTTTGGTTAATGCAATTCTAAGAGAAACATCAATAAAATCTTTATTGAATGAATGTTTGTTTTACGTTTACAAACCACTAGTTTAGGGCATAAAACCCAACAGCTAGAACCATACCCCTCCACGAAAAGTAGTTTTTGTCATCCAACTTGACAGTAAGGACAGTACTTATAGGATGGCCAAAGGAAGCGTTTAATTGTGAAGTATTGTTCACAACAGGAGCAATGTTTGAAGTAATTTGTGGGTTAGAAGAAGAGTTTTCAACTTCATCATTAGCCATGAAAGCATTTGTTGTAAGCTCTGATACCAAGATTGAAAATCAGAAAAGCTTACTTGTTTATTAATCAGAAATCAAAGAGTTAAATATAAAACATCTCACTGATTACAGGGTGGAGAAGAGCCACGAAGACCTCAACCCAAAAAATAAGGAAAAAACTGAAATAAAACCACAAACACTGCTTAGGTACAAAAACTGTAAAAGTAGGACAAGTAATTTAATGGAACAATGTCGTCTGTTGAGCACAATATCTAACAGTAATGATCATAACAAAGCTATTAAGCTTGCTTATATATGATCTAAGCCTATCGCCTGCAAGATGCAAAATGCATAAAATGCTTAGGTGCAGTGAGGTGATGTGTGTTTACTGAAAATAGGTGAATCCTACTTCGGTCTGGTGTTTTTTCTTGGCTATGACTATAGTAGTACACTAAAAAGTATCTGTAATTAATTGGTTGATCTTTGGAATTACGAGTTCAATTTGAAACGCACAAATCTATTCTTTTTGACATGGTACGTTTTAGTTTGCTAATCTCTTTTGCATAAAGGTGGATGCATGAATTTTTATACCATTGTTTGCTTGCTTACCATCATTCATATGGTTTGGATGGCTAATAAGTTAATCAGCAAATACCCGATGTCCAATGCGAATATTGTATAAGCTCATTTGTCTACCAAAATGCTAGGGCATCTTAAACTCTAAATTCAACAGCCACCACACAATGCCTCTCAAAATTCTTGGAATCCACCTCTGAATGGCTGGTTAAAAATGAACTCAGATGATGCTTGTTGTTGTTGAAATTAGTCTACAGGTTTGGGTTAGCTTATTCAGGTGAAATTCAAGTAGTGGGTTCTCAGTTTCTTCCCATCTTTTACCATCAGCTTCTTGCTGAACTTCTGATGAATTTTGAGGGCATTAGTCTGGCACGATCCATAAATTTCTCCCATATTGTTGTGGAATCGGATTCTCTCGCGGTGATCAAGCTCCTCTTTGGGGAAACTGAAAAAAATGGGAGACGAGAGCTCTTGGATTCAGGACATCAACTATCAAGCCCTTAGATTTAATTCCATTTCATTCGTGCATGTCCCTCGGGAGCTATCAATCCATGGAGTTCAAAACTCAACTTCATTTAACTTAGGCCTGTTTGATAAAAAACCATTTAATTTTTTTTTTGCAAAACTAGTTTTCAAAAATATATTTATATTTTTCAAAATTTGATTCTTTTATTTGAATACTCAACTTTTTTTTTTCTTTCTCGTACTTGTCTCTAAAAAATTTATTTATCATTCTAACATTTTTTTCCTAAATTTCTCTCCACAAAATTTATTTTCTCTATCTAAAATTTTCATATTTTGAATATTTATTATTATTTGTCTCTCTTAAAAAATTTCTGTATTAATTTTTATCTTTTATTTTTTTTCTCATATCAATTTTGTTTCTGTCTAAAATTTCGTCTTTTATAACTTTTTTTTGTCTTCATAATCTATTTTTTCCTCTAAAAATTATATATTATTTTATCATTCAATTTTCTTTCACTGTAACTTTTATTTATTTCTGTATTTATTTATTTTCTCTAAAAATTATATTTTGAATCTTGTTTTTATCTCTAAACTTTTTTCTATGTAGAATTCGGATTTTGGATTTTTTTAATTTTAACAAACATAAAATGAGTTTATAATATGAAGTAATATATTTATCAAAGTTTTTATCATTTTTAATGTAATTCGACATCTTCAAATTTTCAAATTCTGAATCTGAAAACACTGAAAACATAAAAAAATCGTTTTCAGAATTTCTACTATTTGAATCACAGAATCCGAAAACAGTTTTCAAAAAAAAATATCCAAAATCCTACCAAGCACGTATTCGTTGGATCCATTTGATTCAGTGAATCTGAAAACAAAAACAGAATCCGAATTTCCAACCAAACAAGCCCTAAGCAACTCTTTAACAGATTAACACTAATTGACCATGCCAATAATGTCACCTTCGATCGAATTCTTGATTTGCAGAACCAATCGAGCATGATCCTGCAACCAAGCTTTCTTGCTCTCATCCTTAGGAGGATCTTCAGTGATGTGATCGTCCATATCAATACTTCACGAAAAAAGACGAACATTGATTTTCCATGAAGAATAGCTTGATCCATTCAACTTATGTTCTATGATTTTCGATATCATTGGAATCATTTCAGATGTTACGATTGATTTCTTCTCGGCCATAACAAACACACGAACTTATTTGAACAAAATGATAAAACCAGATCAAACCAATCGAATAGAACCAAACAAAATAGATGAACCGAACTACTCAAACCAGATTACTTGAACCGAACGACTTGAACCGAACCGATTGAACCAGACCACTTGAACCGAACTGACTGAATCGGACCACTTGGACCAGACCGACTGAACCAAACAAGGTTTCTAAAATGGAGAAACCCTAACTGCAGAAACCCACGATGAGTAGAGAGGCGGTGACAGACGACGACGGGCGTTGACAAACAGCAACGGACGGCGACGAATACCCACTGCGGTGAATACCCACGAACCACAAATCGAAGAATGAGTTAGACGACGGTAGCGACGGGTGACGGCAACAGCAACAACGGTGGGCGATGGCAACGACAACGGCGGACGACGGTAGTAGCAACGATGAGTGACGGCAGTGGCAACGGTGGGAGCGGACAACGGCAGCAGCGTCGGCAGTAGCAGTGGTAGGGAGGGTGTTTCAAAAAAACCCTAATGGGCACAAAATCCTAAGATTCAAAAAATTTTAGAAGAAACCTAGTGTTTTGATACCATTTAAATACTAGGGTTTGAGAGAATCCAATGTAGTCTATTCTCATTGTTAATGTCTATATATATAGACAAATATACAAGGTTGACCTAATGCTATAAGGAAAAGGTAAAGGACAAATTAATTCATATTAATACGAGTATAGAAAATATAATAATATATATACTCTTAACATAAAAATGAATCGAGGGGGAATCACTTTGGATGCTCTCGCTCACGTCTAGCTAACGCTCTAGCAAGCTCACAATGTTGAATGCCCAAACAGACATGGCTTTCTCCCGAAATACCCAAACATGTTTAATCTCAACTTTTGCAGTAGAGTAAACAAGCACAACGCACTGTTTACAGGCAGGATAGGGCGAGTCTCATCCTTGAGTACTCACCATCCTACTTCAAAGGGAGGAATCTAAGGCAAATAGAGGTTATAATGCATCAAGGGCACTTTTTCAAGTCACGAAGCTCTACGAAACTAATAATGCTGACCAAACAAAGTCAATAAGATGGAAATATTGAAACAAATCTATTAAATCAACATGTATGAGCCATTAAAGCAAAGCTATTCGGGAGCTACAGCAAATGATTCCCCCCTCCCATTGAAATATTGAAACACCTCTATTAAATCAGCATGTATGAGCCACTAAAATAAAAGCTATAAGAGAGAAAGAAGACCTGCCAAGTGTAAAAGCTTCAGTAGTGGCGAAGAATCCTCTAGCTCAATAATGATGCAAGGGCCAGCTCCTCCTTCGTCAGCTTCTTCCTCGAAATGGGTGATGAATATTCTCTATTTCCGATCCTAAACTTGATTCCTTTGTTCTATTCCCTCTTGCCGCTAGGTACTAGTTTCCTTTTATATTGGGTCCTGATTTTTAGGGCAGCACTTGGAAGCTGTACGGACTCGGTTAAAAATTGGGACAATAAAGTTACTGCATAAGTCAACATATGCGAGAGCATCCAGCAAGCTCCAGCATAGGGTTTTTCCTAGGCTCTAACATTCCCACAACAGCCTTCACAGTGCCCAGCTTTGGCATCCAACTCTTAAGCTCAGATCTGCAAAAACAAACCAAAATAATCAGATAATCAGCTCAAACAAACCAAAATAATTAGATAATCAGTTCAAACAAACAAAAATAATCAGAGAATCAGCTCAAACTCACTCAATTCAAGGATATTGATAATTCTAAACAGCTTAGGCGCCTACTTCACTTTCTATTATTTAACCAAGGACCCTTACATTTAGACACCAAAATTGCCCAAATTAGACCAAAAAACAATCTCTTTAGGAGAGTTATCACCCGGCAGGGGTGATTATGTTAGCTAGTGAGACAGTAAAAGTCTGTTAGGTGTTGGTGTCAGATCACTTATTGTATGTGACACTAATAGTACTAGATATGAGTGATTTTGACGTTATCCTTGGTATGGAATGATTGCCTGCAAACCATGCCAACATTGATTGTTATCATAAAGAAGTCACTTTTAAACCACCATCAAGAACCAACTTCAAATTTAAGGGATCTCAGACAAGGGTCATTCCTAAAATGGTCTCAACATTGAAAGTTAAGAAGTTGGTCAATCAAGGAGCATGGGACGACTTGTTGGCTAGTGTAATTGACAGTAGATGTACTACAGTTGCGATGGCTTCAATACTCGTAGTTAGGGAGTTCGTAGATGTGTTCTCTGAGGATCTTTAAGAATTACCACCAGTTTGAGATGTGGATTTCAACATCGAGCTCGAGTCGGGGACAACTCCCATCTCTAAGGCTCTATATAGAATGGCCCCAGCAGAGTTGAAAGAGCTTAAGTCACAAATATAGGAGTTACTGGACAAAGGCTTTATACGCCCTAAGTGTTTTGCCTTAGGGTGCACCAGTTTTGTTCGTGAAGAATAAAGATGGGTCCATGAGGCTATGTATTGACTATCGTTAACTAAATAAGGTGACGGTAAATAATAAGTATCCTCTACCTCGAATTGATGATTTCTTCAATCGACTTTAGGGAGCAACTATATTCTCCACGATCGACTTGCGGTCAGGATATCACCAGTTGAGAATAAAATATAAAGATATCTAAAAAACAACTTTTAGGTTTAGGTATGGGCATTATGAATTCATTGTAATGTCTTCTGAACTAACAAATGCACTTGTAGTTTTCATGGACTTAATGAATAGAGTGTTTAAAGAGTTCCTTAACACCCATCGTGATTGTTTTCATTCATTATATTTTAGTCTATTCTAAAACAAATGCAGAGCATGAGGAACACCTTAGGAGAGTGTTGACAACTCTAAGAGTGAATAAGTTATATACCAATGTCTCTAAACGTGAGCTTTGGCTTCGACAGATATCCTTCTTACACGTGGTGTCTAAAGATAGTCTCAATAGATCCAGCAAAGGTGGAAGTAGTGACCAATTGGCATCGTCCATCCACTATTAGTGAGTACATAGTATTTTGGGATTGGCAGGTTATTACCGTCAATTTGTGTAAGATTTCTCTATCATAGCCACACCCCTAATTCAATAACTCGTTAGGTCAATTCATTTGTTTGAAGTATAGCTTGCGAGTTGAGTTTCCAAGAACTCAAGCAAAGGCTAGTTTCAACTTCGATGCTCACCATGCCAGATGGAGCACAAAATTTTGTTATTTACATGATGCTTATAAAAAGGGGATAGGTTGTGTTTTGATGCAACATGGAAACTCATTGCTTATTCCACTTGTCAGTTGAAACCACGAACGAAATTATCCAACCCACGATTTGGAGTTAGTAGCAGTAGTCTTTTCTTTGAAAATCTGGAGGCACTACCTACATGGAGAGAAAATTCAAATCTTTACAGACCATAAGAGCTTAAAGTACTTTTTCACTCATAATGAGTTAAATATGAGACAATGAAAGTGGCTTGAGTTAGTGAAAGATTATGACTACGATATTTTATACCATCTAGGTAAAGCAAATGTAGTGGCAGATGCGTTAAGTAGGAAGTCAGCCTACACATCAGCCTTGATCACCACACAGACCCATATACTTAGTCATTTGGAATGTGCAGAGATAGTAGTTGCACTGGTGAGGTTATTGCATAGTTGGCGAAGTTCACTTAAGCCAACCTTGAGACAAAGAAATATTGACGTTCAATCGAGAGATCCAAACCTTGTTAATAATTTTTGTCGAGTAGAGTTAGAACGTGATCGTCTGTTCAAAACTCGTCAAATTTAAATAACATGGGCGCCACGTTGCATGGACGTCCTTTGGTTTTTTAAAACAACAATATTTTTTAAAAAAGTTTCAAAAACTACCCTATTTCGAATATTTTTAATTAAATAACAATATTTTTAAAATAAGTTTAATATATAATAATATTAAAAAAAATCCCAGAAGATATAATCTTCGTTAATATTATTAAAATAAAAAATAAAAAGGTTATTGGTCCCATTAGAAGTATAAAATCTTTGAAAAATGACCAATTTAGAAAAGAAAAATGCCTTGAGGGGAGGTTTAGTGAATATATATATATATATGGCTAGAATACACTTTTGATATGAGTTTGAAGTTAGGTTTTTACTTGGTCCCTAAGTTTTAAAAGTTAACAATTTAGTCAGAAAATGATCGTAAAAGATCCCTCTAGAACCAAACACTGAATGATGACAAGGAAATTTGAAGGATGAAGTGTCACATTTGAGTTTTTTAAAAAATGAAAAGAAAAGGAAGAAAACCGAGAAGATGAAGAGTCTGCCATGGAAGACACCTCCTTTGCGGCGAAGCAGAGACTTCACATTGGGGGGAAGAGGCCAACTTTCTTTATCCTCTAGAATCAGCGGAATCCGGCCTTCTCCTCCGCCGAAAAGCCACTCATATACCCAGTTTCTGGCCTGAATTCACATACTTATCATCATATGAAGCTTCTGTAGAATGTCATTCATTCTGGGCCAAATTATGCAACCAATTTCAACGCAGAGTAAACAAATTAAGTACTAATCAGAATATGTAAAAACTGCCTTGATAGCAAAAATTACAAGTTAAAGGTAAAGAAGACAAGGGGCGGCTCGCCATGTTCTCCATGTTCGGATTCTTACTAATGGTCACCTGCAATAGCTTTCCATGGGAGTCTCCTCATCATCTTGATTTTTTTTCTTTTTCTTTTTTTACCTCAAAATTAACACGCAAGCAAATGTCACATCATCCCTAAAATTTTCACATCAACATACCGTTGGTGAGACTATGGAAGTCTTTTAAGGCAGTCCTCCGAAAAAAATAATTTATGAATTTGTATGAACTTAAAAAAGTATAGGCTGAATTTAGACTAATTAGTCAAGTGTGGTGTTTTTTCGTTATATCTTTTCAATTACTATATATAAGAATGTACATTTACTTTTGGAAAAACAATATTTGATAAATGAAATTTCAGATTGCGTTTTTCTCTCTCAGACTTTAAAAGCTTTTATTTGTATTCTTGTACTAAAAAGCATATTTAGAACTTTCAATCTAGTTTGATCAATTAGATTGTGGAGAGTTCGAAATCTTAAATATAGAAACAAGTTATCCTTTATCCTTTATCTTTAATCATATCTAATAAATCTGTTTAGCTTTCTTGGAATTGGTTTATCATGTTATTTGGATTATTCTTATTGTTCTTGTGAAGGTTTACATTGAATAAGGGAGTTCTCCTGCGTAATTGAGATAGTTCCTTTATCATATTAGCTAAAAAATCTGTCGAAACAGCAACTATTAGCTTTTAAAAAAAAAACTTTTAGCTTTAAAAAATAAAAAAAGAAAACTACCAACATAAAATACTTGCTCAACTATTCTCTTATATAGACATGCGTCATTTTGTTGGGTACCATTTTCCTGTATTTTCTGAAATAGAGCTCTTAAAAAAGACTGAAGCAAACTTACAAACTTCAGATTCTTTTCCCACCCCACATGTTAAGTACTAAAAAAACAAATCTTTCTGTAGCCCGGAAGATGCGTACGGGAGACAGCTGCAGACTTTTAAGTCCTGCAAACATTATTGATTTGAGCCACAACTGAAACTGACTCCATTATTTCTTCATATGTGCATTCGGCATCGGGTCCGCACATCGCTGAAACACTAAATTCTGCAAATTCGCAATGTCAAATGATACCAAAAGAAGCAATAATTTTCTTCACTCATATTGCTAGCTTAATTAGATGGACAATCAATGTTTATTTTCACCAACACAATGATAAAAGTTCTGTCAATATGATTGGCTTGAACATTAATAACAAAATTTATGTTTTCGTCTCAAGTTAGACGGGAGCAACAAAAACAATAAAATACTTTTGCAACTAGAAGAAAGGTAAAAAGATAGAGTAAAATACACTTTCAATCCTTAAAGTTTCAGGTTGATGTCTATTTGATATGTGGTTTCAAAAAAAATATTTTAGTCCCTAAAGTTTGAGAGAGATTCCAAATTATCCCATAGCTTATTTGTTCCAGATTTGGACAAAGGGAGCTTTCCCTTTGTTCAAAATTAGAATAATCTAGAACTGGAAGTCTAATTTAGTGGAAGTGATGACGGGACACAAGGAGGAAGATAGTGGCAATGGCGACAGGAAGGATGAAAACAGTGGTGCCATTAAAGGTAGCAAAAGGAGGAAGAAGAAAAGAGAAGAAAGAAACAGGAGATGCCAGCTGAACTCATATATCCAATCAATAAAAATAGTAATATAAAATTAAATAATTTCCAAATTCCCAATAAGTAACAAACTATCATGCTATTTTTCGTTATTCAAACTATCAGTCAACTGAGCTAAACTGAGCTAAAAGACCAAAAGTGTATTTTACCCAAAGATATACAAATAATGAGTAAAGTTCCTGTTCCTTTTTATCAATTTTCATGGTTTAACTTCCACTTCTGCCTCAAATGAAATGCGCCATCTGGATTGTTACAACTGAAAATTATATCGGCACACAACACCTCCCCCCAAAAAAATAAAAAGCAAATAAAGGATAGAAATAGAGGAACTGTTAGAGAAGAAAGGGCATGCATTTTACAGCTTTAGTACCTCATAATTTGGATGCAGTAGCTGGTAATTTATTGGAGTTGGAGGCATTTGCTGCAACTTTTCGCAGTGCAATTGCTGCTTTTGAACCAGAAGGACGCCCCAAGTGGTTGCAGATGAAATCCCCAGCCAACATGAGCTTTTCAAGATCTACATTGGTCTTCACCCCAATTCCATTCAGCATATACACAACATCTTCAGTCGCAACATTTCCAGAAGCACCTTTAGCATAAGGACAACCTCCAAGACCAGAAACTGAAGAATCCACGGTGCTGATCCCCATCTGGGAAGAAGACAAAATATTTTTCTAGATCTTCATTTATTATATCATTTTTCAACATCATTATGCCTTACATGTGAAAGATTGTTTTCATTAACACAGTCAATCAAATAGAGCATTTGGATACTGTTGCTAGCCGCCATGGAAAGTATAATGTATTGCAACAGAATCAAATACATAGTAGACACAAGTAAATATATATAGTGCAATAAGTTCACAGCTGCGATGGTTATCATTCCAAGGTTAAATAGATGTCAATGTTCATGACCACTGTCTGTACATCGCGACGCCAAGGAAACATTCAAGATTATTTTCCAATGTTCACAGCATCGGGAATTATATAGGCTATAACTTTCTTTTATTATTTATATGTAAATAAATCAAGAAAACCTTTAGAGGAAGATCCAGGGAGGGGATGTTATCATCCATATTATATGTCTAATTCATTCTGGTGTTTAAATAAAATTTCCCATCTCCTCACCCTGAAGTGCTAGTACACAAGATACAACTTATCTTCCATTAACTTCCGTTTGTATCTACGTAAAGTCCAAAGGTGCACTTACCTTGGAATGTCTGATGTGTATTGCCAAAAGTTTAATAGTGTTTCTAGTTTCATTTTTATCCTAAAATTGTTTCAAAACTCTTCCCGTCGACGTTTCTATTAAAATAAAGATCAAAATATGACTTCATGGTGAGTGTTTTTTTCTTTTTTCTTTTGAGAAAAAATCAAAATTTCATTGAGAATAATGAAACAAAACAAAAGGGCATAAAAACAGCTCAAAAACTAAAAGAACGAGCTCCAATCAATCAAAATCAAACCTAATGAATAATTAACAAAAAGTTTTGGACACCAAGGCCCAAGGGAAACATGAAACCGAACAAGAGTCCAAACATGCTCCCAAGATCTCCCAACCCCTCTAATAATAAGAGTACACGTGGGCACAAGTGGTAGGTTTCAATTATGCCCCAGTAATTTCAAAAGACTTCTTACATCTTTTTCAATCACCATCCCAGACTTTAGTAACCTTACAATTTTTTAGTGGTAATTTCGAAAAGATGTAGGAAACGGGAATTGCATCATTAAAGGTTGGGAACCCTTCCACCTATCCTGTATTGTTGTTCCATCTCCCACAAGAAACACTTTTGTAATTACATCTTCATATGATTGTGAATGATTGGAAAGCGGTTATTCTGTTTCTTAATTATAGTGTTCATATGATTGTGAATGATTGCGAAGCAAAGCGGTTATTCTTTAGTCCCTGGGGTGGGTGACCTCAACCCACTGCCCTTAGGTTGTTTCTTCCATGGCTGTTTCCTATTTGAATACATGGTTCCCATCTTTTATCACAAAAAAAAAAAAAAACAAAAAACTTTTATCTATGATGTATGAAGGACTTGGGTAACTTCCGGATTTACTATCTCTTGTTTCAAACACACCCCCACCCCATCCCAACAATGGATCTCACATTTTGATTTTAGTATCAATTTTAGCTTCAAGTTAAGTTTGCCCATTCCAAGTGAAGTGACTAATCTACTCAGGGATATAAAGCACGAACATGTAAACAATGGCAAAGTGTCGGCATTGGACACTAACATGAACAGACACGTCCTACATGCTAAATAAGAGTGTCCAATTCTTTTTTTTTTTATGGGACACGTAGGGACATGTAGGGGACACATTGATGTAGTTAACAAGTAGTTAACTTTACTTAAGTTAGTTGTACTGTTAACATAGGTTGTTATTTCCCAATTCCGTGGTTTCCTCTATAAATAAGGGGTCATTTGTATCTTTTGGGATCATCTAATACAATCCATATTTCCTTCATA
>NW_019104594.1:486555-506398 GCF_001995035.1 Momordica charantia
TAGGGATGGTGAATTTGGAGTTGATGCCTTTATTGAGCATGATGATGATCCTAACATCAATATTTTTTTAGCTTGGAGAAGGAAATAGTACTCAACAGAGAGACGTCAGTGATAAGACAAAACAACCAAAATCTAGAAGTAAAGGTATGTGACTTATGGGAAATTATTTTAATTTTAAATTTCAATGTTAACTTATAAGTTACATATATTAACTTAGGTTCTAACTTTTAAATTTCCAAAATTTATTTCGTAAACAGATAAAGGGAAGATGCCGATGACATTGGATGAAAAGGAATGGGTGGATATTGAAAGTGACAATGAAAATGAGGATGGAGCAATTAGATATGACGATGACTCTATGGAAGATCCTATTAGTGACAGTGATAATGATGTCGTAGACGAGCTTTAGATTTTTATCTCAAGAAAGTTGGATAGACTATCAAGATTTTTCTTTTTGTCATTATTATGTGGGTTTTATGCTTTTATAGGAACATTATAATATTAGGAATACAAAATTTAATGTTTTATCTTTTATGAATTTTATTTTTTTTATCTTTCTATTTAAAATGAGGCTTACGCCTCATACCGCCTCAAGGCTTACGCCTCGCCTCTCCTAGAGAAAAAGCCTCAAGCCCGCCTCAAGCCTTTTAAAACCTTGGTTGTGGACAACAGATACAGAGGCAGCCGTGTCAAACTCACTGAATTCACAAAATACAAGTCCTCCCTTTCTATCCATTGGTCCTCACTCACATGGGTTTCAACTTGTTTTGCTTCACTCATACACTTGCCCATCAATCAAAAATTCTTCAAGGAAACAAGGATCGATGAACAGACTCTGTGGGTTGAAAAGACATCCAACAAAAAAGGCACCCTAGCTGAGATTGCTAAGCTGGATAATAACGGAAGCATCAACAAAATCTTTGTCCCAGTTGGAGAAAACAGAAAAGGCTGGATTTCTTTCCACAACATCATTAAAGACTCCTCTGATAAGACTCTCCTACCATCCATCCCTGCATCCTCAACCAACCCTGTGCATTTTCTACCCCCTACCAACCAGACACAAACCAATCCCCCGTTATCATTCTGTGAGGTATTAAAGAAGGACAAATTTCAGCCACAGGGGAACTTTTCTCGAAAGGAAACCACATTGTAGAGCTACCCACACGCTCATACCAACCTGGACACCTCCATCATTGTCTTTCGGAAGAATTTTCATGATGAATGGTTTAAAATCATAAGAGCTCTACAAGCCCGCATTTGCCACTTTTGTACTGTTAACCCATTTGCAGCAGATAGGGCCCTTCTCAAATGTGAAGACAAAGAACAAGCTCGAATCCTATCATCCATTACAGGTTGGTAAAAAGTGGGTTCTTATCACTTAAAATTTGCCCCATGGAATAGCCAGGCCTCCTTAGCCTCCACCGTGGTCCCCTCTTATGGAGGTTGGATCAAAATCCGTAACCTACCTCTGGACTTGTGGAATGAAGAAACTTTTTACTTCATCGGCAATAAATGTGGTGGATACATTGAGGCGTCTAAGAAAACCCTCTCAAGACTGGATCTTATGGAAGCCACTATCCGAGTCAAAAAGAACGCCACAGGTTTTATACCGAAGACCATTCTCTTAGACGGGGACGAACAGGTACAATCGACCATACAGATTGACCCTTTTTTTGTCACAGAACACTATGTTGGTTTTTTAGCCGGAATCCATGGGGTTTTGCCACCGGAAAAACATGATCTTCGACCGGACAGCGGTGGCGACGGCCTCCCAGGTCCGTACCCTCAAGCTTCACAACCAGACAGCCTCTCTTGCCGTGTACCAGACAAATCACAGCAGCCGGCAGTTCCCAGTATGAGCTATGTCAGGGGCAGCCTATCAAACCCCTTTCCAGCAAAATCCACCGACCTACGAACAAAACCCTCCTTGGAGCTGGGAACAAAAAGCTTAAAAGGGAAAGAAATTTTGGAAGACTGTGATGGGCCTTTAATTGAAACTTTACAGCTGGGCCACACATTACACACAACGGATACCCCACCCAGTTCTGACCTTACACCTATCCTCCCACCCAATTCTGACACTCCACCTATCATCCCACCTAATCCTAATCCAAAATTATCCCCACTCCCAAACCCTATTACCCTAAACAATGTTCCCCACATACCTGTTGAGATTGCATCAAAAAAGACGTTCCTCGTGTCTGGGAACAAAATGACTACAAATCCCCTCCCCTCTGAGCCAGATTCTGAAAATTACATCTCTAGCCCTTATCCATCATCACACGCCACCCTCCCCCCTCTCTCTCCTCCCTTAACCCTCTCACCTACTCTACTTTTCCCTCCYGAAATACACCTCACACAAGAATTCAATGTGCTGCAACCAGTTGATGAATCTATCACGCCCCTTCCCTCATCCTACCCCTTTTTTTATCACAACACTCATCCCTCGACTTACCTCCAAATTGTAGTACCCTGGTTAACTTCTGTGGGTCTAGGCATTCTACCTCTTCCCACAAAGACCCCTAAAAAATCACAAGACCAGAAAAACAAACCAAATATGTCAGAGAACTAGCTGGGCTTTATTCATCCATCMATTACGATGGCCCTTCCTCCTCCTCCCTTACCAATGGTGGGCCATCTAATGTTATATGAATATTCTATCTTGGAATGTTCGGGGTATTGGCTCAAAGGAGAAACRAGCCCATGTGAAGAGTGTCATTCAACAACACCACCCTACCATTGCTATCCTACAAGAGACTAAAATCTCCAAAGTTGACAGATTTCTTGTTAAATCTCTCTGGGGCTCGAGAAATATTGCCTCGGCCTTCAAAGAATCTATTGGAGCTTCTGGTGGCATCGTCATTCTTTGGAATGACCCAGCCCTTATTGTGGAGGATATCAAAATTGGAGCCTTCTCCCTCTCACTTCTTATCACCCTCGCTGATGGTTTTAAATTTTGGTTGACAGGAATATATAGCCCTTCTAAGGCTAGAGACCGTGGTCTTTTTTGGGATGAACTGAAGGATCTCTCCTTCCTCTGCAATGAAGGCTGGCTATTGGGAGGTGATTTTAATGTCACTCGGTGGTCCTTTGAAAAATCCTCACACAGAAGACCCACTTGTAGCATGAATTTCTTCAACAACTTCATTGCTGAATCCAGCTTGATAGACCTTCCCCTAAACAATGGTCTCTTCACATGGTCAAACATGAGGGATACTCCTCACTTATCATTGCTAGACAGGCTCTTATGCACTGAACCCTTTCTTACAAAATTTTCTAACGTTGTGGTTAATCGTTTAGACAGGGAAACATCCGACCATTTCCCGATTCAATTATCCTTTGGAATAAACCAATGGGGCCCCTCTCCCTTTCGTTTTGAAAACGCCTGGATGCAACATGCTTCTTTCCTCCCATTGATCGAAAGTTGGTGGACTAATAACCCGTTGAGAGGATGGCCTGGACATGGTTTCATTCAAAAATTGAAAAGCCTTAAAGGGATCATTAGAGCTTGGAAAGGAGAGACTTTTGGAAATGCCAAGAGCCGAAAGATGCAGCTATTATCAGAATTGGCCGTTCTAGACTCCTTGGAGGAGGATGGCACCATACAAGCTGTACAAATCACCCATAGAGCCTCACTAAAAGCACAACTTCTCTCCTTAGCTTTATCTGAAGAGGCTCATTGGCGCCAGCATTGTAAACTGAAATGGTTGCAAGATGGGGACTTGAACACGGGTTTTTTCCATAGGGTGGTGGCTGCTAGGCATCGAAAGAACTCTATCCTTGAGTTACTGTCCCGTGATGGCAACAGCTTAGTGAATGATGCAGAGATTGAGACAGAATTTGTATCATTCTATTCAGATTTGTACACCAAAAAGAATGGTACCAGACAACTACCATCATCCTTAAATTGGGACCCCATATCCCTCMAACAACGAGACCTCCWTGAAGCTCCTTTCCTAGAGGCAGAGATTTGGCAAGCAGTCAAGGACCTTGGAATCAATAAGACGCCAGGCCCAGATGGTTTCACCGCCGAATTCTACAAAAAGTATTGGAACATTCTCAAACAAGATATCTTGAAAGTGTTCCAAGATTTTTTCAGGAATGGAATCATTAATGCTAGCCTCAACGAGACCTATATTTGCTAAATCCAGAAAAAAGTTGATGCTCGGACAGTCAGTGACTATCGACCAATAAGCTTGATCTCCTGTATGTACAAGATTATAGCGAGAGTCCTTTCGGAGAGGCTAAAAAAGGTCCTTCCCTTTACCATAACTGAATACCAATCTGCTTTTGTTGCTAATAGACAAATTCTGGATGCTTCGCTTATTGCCAATGAACTTATTGACGCATGGGAAAGGAAACTCGAAAGAGGGGTGGTGATAAAGCTCGATATTGAAAAAGCATTTGATAAAGTTGACTGGGATTTCCTAGACAGCATTCTTGAGGCAAAGGGATTTGGGATACGTTGGCGAAAATGGATTAGAGGGTGTATTTCATCAGCTAATTTCTCGATCATCATCAACGGGAAACCTAGAGGTAAGATCAAGGCCACTAGGGGACTAAGGCAAGGTGACCCTCTCTCACCATTCCTTTTTATTCTTATTATGGATTGTCTCAGTAGACTCTTGTCCCGCGCAGCCACCAACAATATCATTGAGGGTTTCACTCTTGGCAGCCCGCCTTTACAGATAAATCATCTCCAATTTGCCGACGATACTATTCTCTTCTCTACCATGGACGACACTAAGGTAACAAATCTTTTCAGCATTATCAAATCCTTTGAAGAAGCATCTGGACTAAACTCCAACCTCCAAAAAACAGAAGTTTTCGGAATAAACCTGGAGGAATCTGCTATTGAATCCTTGGCATCTAGGTTTGTCTGTAGAAAAGGTTCTTGTCCCACCACTTATCTTGGCCTACCTCTCCACGGTAAACCTCAAACAGCATCCTTTTGGGACCCAGTCATTGAGAAAGTGAGGAAAAGGCTTAGCTCTTGGGATCACTCCCATATTTCAAAAGGGGGACGGCTCACCCTCATACAAGCCRCATTAACCAATCTGCCCACCTATTTTTTATCTATCTTCTACATCCCAACAAAAGTGGCCAAGGACATCGAAAAACTCATGCGGAATTTCTTGTGGAAGAGCGCCAACAACACGGGGGTTCACAATTTAGTCAGATGGGAACAAGTCCAGAAGCCCATTGAAGAAGGGGGGCTTGGTCTCTGCTGCATCAAAGACAAAAAYAGGGCTCTTCTTGCCAAATGGAGCTGGAGATTTGTTATGGAGGAATCTGCCCTATGGAGGAAAGTTATTGTAGCAAAATACGCCATCACAGACCACCGAAACCAGCTACCAAACSGAACCAAGGGTTTGTGGAGGGACATTGACAACCATAAGCCCCTGTTTTTTGACAGAATAGCATACAAAGTGGTATAGGCTCCCTCCCAAGATTCTGGAAAGATATTTGGCTCAACACATAACCCCTCTGCAACACATGCAACACATACCCCCAACTTTTTGCCTTGCACAATAGAAAATTGGGCACTGTACAAGACTTTTGGTCTTCAATAGACAACTCTTGGGACATCCAATTTAGAAGGCATCTAAAGGATGAAGAGATTATGGAGCTGACATCTCTCTTGCACAATCTCTCCACAATCTGCCTCACATCCAACAGGGACATTATTATCTGGAGATTGGAACCAAATGGGCATTTCAGTACTTCCTCCCTCATCAAAGACATACAACGGTCAACAACAACCCAGGTCTCACCCTCTCTGTACCGAACCATATGGAAGGACCACTACCCCAAAAAGATTAAGTTCTTTCTTTGGGAATCTAGTCTCCATGCTATAAATACACATGATAAACTCCAAAGACGTATGCCCTTCATGAGTATCTCCCCGCACCGGTGCATTTTGTGCAAGCATCATGGTGAAACCATCGGGCACATTTTTGTCACTTGTGACTTGGCTTCAAACTTATGGTATAAGCTTCTTTCCTTGTTTGGCTGGTCGACTGCATTGACCACAGATATCTCAAAGCTCCTCAATTATACCCTCAATGGTCACCCTTTCAAAAAGGAGATACTTTACCTTTGGCATCATTTTGTCTGAGCTTTACTATGGACGATATGGACAAAAAGAAATCAGCGAATTTTCCAAGATAGGGAGCGCACACATCACCTTATTTTTGAATCTATAGTTTTTTTGGTTATCTCTTGGTGTAAATGCTCCCCTCTTTTCCATCATTACAGTTATGCCTCCCTCTTATCTAACTGGAAAGCCTTTTTGTAGCCCTTTTCTTGGCCTTATGTTCTCATATTTCATATATCAATGAAATAGTTTCTTTATCCAAAAACAAAAAAAGTACATGTCTTCTTTCATCCCCATCAAAATGGGTCATTGATTATGGTGCAAATCACATATCAGGTAATCCCAATTTATTTGCTACATTTTCACCATCTACATCTTTGTCTGATGTTACTATAGCGGATGGCACAACTTCTCCTATTCACGGATTTGGCACACTCCATCTTTCTAAATCTCTTTTATTGACCTCTATTTTAAATTTACCACAATTCTTTATTAATTTGATCTCAATTGTTGAGTCTTATTCTTCCCTGGCTATTGCTTATTTCAAGGTCTTACAACAAAGAAGACTATCGATAAAGGACATGAATCCGACAGTCTCAACACGTTTGATACACACATACTTACAACCACTGTATGCACTACAGTGCCATCGCCTTTAGAAGAACATTGTCGTTTGGGTCATCCATCTCTCTCTATGTTGAAGAAGTCTTTATCCTCATTTTCATAATTGCATTCTTCCATGATGGCTACCTACCTTAGGAATTAGTAATTCCTATGTGTTTCTGTTTCCTGGCACCAAATGTTGTAGGGTCAGGCAGTTGCCCTGTGAGATTAGTCGAGGTGCGCGTAAGCTGGCCCAGACACTCACGGATATCAAAATAAATAAATAATTGCATTCCTTAGATTGTGAGTCGTGTCAATTTGCTAAGTTTCATCGTCTCAACTCGTATCTTAGAGTCAATAAACGAGCTATTGCTCTTTTTTTGTTAGTTAATTACGATGTTTAGGGTCCTCCTATTGAGTCCAAAAGTGGATTTTGGTATTTTGTTACTTTTGTTGATGATTTTCCTCGAATAACTTGGTTATATTTAATGAAACATCGTTCTGAGTTACTTTCTCATTTTCGTAACGTTCATGATGAAATTTGAACTCAATTGGTGGTTCTCTTGAAATTCTACGAAGTGATAATGCTAAAGAATATTTCTCTAGTATCCTTGGCTCCTATTTAAGTGAACATGGTATTCTTCATCAATCTTCTTGTGTTGATACTTCGTCTCAAAATGGAGTTTAAGAATAGAAAAATAGACATCTTCTCGAAATAGAAGAGCCTTAATGTTTCAGATGCATGTTCCGAAACATTTTTGGCGTGATGCTGTTTCGACGGCGTGCTTCTTAATTAATCGCATGCCTTTATCAGTTTTTAAGGGTGAAATACCTTATCATACTTTATACCCCAAGCAGCCTTTATTTCCTACTAAACCTTGTAGAAACTAAACTGTGAGAGAATCAGATAATTCTATTATCATTAAAGAATATATATAGATAAATATACAATGTTAACCTAACGAAGAAAATGAAAGATGAATCGCCTCTTTTACAGACTCACAATCTTTAAAAGCAACACTAGGAAGGTGTGCTTTAACTGTGCGCCTTTTGTTGAAGTCCTGAGGCACAACACTTTGCACCTCAGGCGTTTCTTAATAACTAGGAAAAACAAATAAATTTAACCCATAACGTTTCCTTTTTTTTTCCTCCACGATTCTTCTCTTACTCATGCTTTCATCTCATTTCTTAAATTTCTCTCTTTTAACTGGTTAAAGAGTAAGAAAAGTGGTTGGAAGAGAGTTAGAAGGAAGCGAAGAAGAAAGTTCTGGGAGAGGTGAAGAAGAAAGGTTGGAAGAGAGGCAGAAGGAAGTGAAGAAGAAAGAGGTAAAGAAGAAAGGTTGGGAGAGGGGAACAATAATCGAGGAAAGGTAGGAGTAGAACTTAGAAGGAAGAGGAGAAGATAAGTTTGAAAACAAAGCATTAAAGAAGCTTACATATCTAAGCTCACAAACGAAGCCGCATGCTAGTCAAATTGCCACATGGCAATATTTCTCTTTCTAAGGTTAAGACATTAATTTTTTTTTCCATTTATTTAAACAAACATCTCTCTCTTAGTTTTAAATTTGAATATCTCTTTCTTACTTATTACTTTTCTTAGTTATTTAAGTTAATTTCATGTATTAATATTTTCACATTTTAAAAAATGAGTGTTTATTTTTTTAACCTATAAATTATTATAAAAATTGAGTATTTATTATTATGTATATGAACATATATATATTTATTTATTTATTATATATAGTGCGCTACGTACAAAAAAGCCCACACTTTTTTGCACCTCGTGCTTAAGCCTCGAAGGCTATTGCGCTTTAGTGCACCTCGAGTTTTTTAAAACGCGGATCATCCCACAACCAAGCTTTCTTGTTGTCATCCCTAGGTGGATCTTCATTTTGTAATGATCCATATCAATGCTATGCATAAAATAATAAATGTTGATTTTCCATGTAGAGTAGTTGGATCCAATCAACTTATGTTCCGTGATCTTTGATATCATCAGAATCATTTCATACGTCACCATACATTTCTTTTGAGCCATTACTTCAATAATATGGACACAAACAAAAAATTGCACTGAAACAGATCTATCGATCTGGAAGAAGGAAAAAAAAACTGTGTGAATTGATCTAACTAAACCAAACCACTTTGAACCAAACCAACTTGAACCTAACCGGCTAAACCGAACCAACACTTTTTTTTTTAACAAGAAACAAACTTCTCATTGAATGAATGAAAATGTTCGACGATACAAACTCTCAAAAGAGTGAAATAAGCAAAATAAAGTAAAAGATAAAAAGATAACAATATAAACTCAAAAGTTAAGAGATAAACTAAAAGCTCCCCAATTAAAACAGATAAGGGAGGGAGAGTAATTTTCAAACAGAGATGACATGGAACACCACTGTGAGGCCTTAAATTTAGCCAAGCTAAACCGATCAAGCGGAGGTTTTGCGACGGTCCTTGAAGATTCCTTCTTTTACCAAAGCTCATAGTGCAAAGCTTTGACTGCATTTAACCACCACAAACGACTCTGTGGAGGCAGATTCGGTCCAAGGATTAGTTGGAGAACATTGTCCACTGCTATATTGTTGAAGACCCATGATAAATTGAAATCCTTGAATAACAAAAACAAGTAATGCAGGGCGTAAGGCTAGGAAGCACCGACACGCCAAAATGGGCTGGGTGTCGGTGTCGGACACCGAAACACCCCGACACGCGGCCGAGACGTGATTAAGGTGTCCGAAATTTTTGTTATTATTTTTAATTTTCGGACACGCGTCGGACATGCAGCCAATACGCGTCTGACACGAACGGGACACGCCAATGGGTCTTTTCTTTTCTTTTTCTTTTCTTGTTTTTTTAACAAGAAACGAACTTTTCATTGATAAATGAAAGGGAACAAAAATTGTTCAAAGATACAAACCCCCAAAGGGGTGAAATGAAGGGGATGAAGAAGGAAAAAAAATAAAAAAAAAAAGATACAAACAAACCAAACTTAATAAATGAAGCTTAAACATTACACAAAAAAGCCTCCCAATTAGAACAAATCATGCTAGGAGAATAATTTGCAAAGAGATTGGAGAGAGCACACCATTATGAGGCTTTGAACTTAGCTATACTGTAGCATTCGAAAGCTGAGCGGCTTTTCCCTTCGAAAGTCCTTTGATTCCGCTCAAACCATAACTCAGATATAAGCGCTTTAAGGCCGTTTACCCAAAGAATACTTGCTTTAGGCGAAAAGAAAGGACCAAATAGCAACTGAAAAATTGATGAAGATACTGACTTGTCCTTTACTCAAGCTAAATTGAACATATGAAAGAAAAGATCCCAACAAACTGATGCATAAGGACAAAAGAGAAACAAATGCGCTTGGTCTTCTCAAGTGGCAGCACACAAAACACATATAGAAGGTTAGAGGAGCATGTTAGCTTCTTTTGGAGAGTTTCGGAAGTATTTACTTTCTCATTAAGGAGAATCCATGTTAGAACATTCACCCTTTTTGGGCTGCACGAATTCCACAATCTTGAAACAAAATCCTTAGGCAGAGATGAAGGACCAACTCCAGGCTTACAGAGGGAGCTAACCGAAAAGGCTTCAGAAGAGTTTAAACTCCATTTCAACTGAACTTCATCATCACAAAGCTGAATCGGATTTAAACATGACAGTATTCTTCCAATTCTTCATCCTTTAGCATTCTCCTAACTTCAATTCTCCAAGAAGAAGAATGTGAGTCCCAAGCATCATGAACTGGTATAAAAGGAGAAGAAGAGCTCCGAAATAAGGATGGAAACCTATCCTTTAAGATAGAATCTCCCAGCCATAAATGGTGCTAAAATAGAACTCGTTTGTCATTCTTAACCCTGAAAAAGGTGAAGTTTGCCACCAACGACCACTGTTTTTTAATGCAAAACCATGGACTACGACGACTACCAATTTTTTTCCCATAAACATTCCTGTTAAAACGGTCAATACCATAAATGCTTGCCACAACTTGCCTCCAAAGAGCTGAAGTTTCTATACTAAACCGCCAGCCCCATTTGGCTAGCAAAGCATGATTTCTATGCAACAATCTCCCAATACCCAAACCACCTTCTTCCTTGCAACGAGAGACAAAATCCCACCTAACCAAGTGTTTCAATGTACACTTCTGACTATCTCCCAAAAAAATGATCTCAAACTTTGCTCAATCTGTTTGCTAATAAGAACTGGCATTTGAAATATTGATAAAAAGTACAATTTTTCTTGTTAAATCAAGTGTTTTTAAGAATTTGGACTTCGATATGGTTTTTTAATGAATTATTAGGCCCAAAGCCCATTAGGGTTATATAAAAGTAAACCTAGTTTTACTTCTCTCTTCCCCCGTCTTGGATTCACGCATGCAAGGTCAAAAGAAAAAAATTCTTCACCTCCTTCCCCACACTCAGGCCGATTCATCTTTCATTTTCTTCGTTTTTCTTCACTTCCTTCCCGCTATTCACACATGGGGGCTCAGGTTCCTCTTCCTTTTCTTTCGGATTTCTTCACGCTACAAGGTATGTTTCAACATTTAGGCATGTTTTAAGTATGAAAGAATCTCACTTAATTTCAACATTCTGTTTCTTCTAACATTCTGGTTTTTTTTTTTTTGAATCAATAACATTCTGTTTTTTATTTAATGCATGGATGTTATGGACCTATGGTATTTATGTTGATGTTTAAAGGTAAAAATAGTATAAATATTGATAATATGATAAAATATGCACACATATATATTTAAAACAAATTAACGTGTCCCCAACGTGTCGTGTCCTACTTTTTTGGAAATTGACGTGTCGCGTGTCCGTGTGCCTCTTAGGCGTAAGACATTGAAAAATATATGGAGCAAGTTCTCCCCGTTGTCTTGACAAAAAGTGCAGATTTGAGGGTTGTAAGCAGGGAGCAGAGAGCTTCCTTTGAAGAACATCAGCAGTATTTAACCTTCATTTTATGATAATCCAAACAAAAAGCTAACCTTCTTTGGACTCTTTGTTTTCCATTTGCCTTATATAAATCAGATGACATTAGAGGTGGAACAGAAGAGGATTTGCAGAGGGATGCCACTGAAAACAAACCAGAAGCCTCCCGAGACCAAAACCGGCCATCATCCATATTGTTTGGAATGTATGGATTTAAAACAGCCAATAATTCAATAAACTCCTCAGCTTCCTCATCTTTAAGCAATCTCCTGGTTTGGATTTTTCATGATGAAGTCGAAGAGTCCCAAAAATCAGCAATTGTGCCATTAGGTAATGAAGATACACGGAATAGATTTGGAAATCTATTCTTGAGGGAACCGTCATCAATCGATATGTGATGCCAGAAAAAAATTCTAGAGCCAGAACCCAATTTAAAGGTAGAGAAATGCTGCACCTTCTTCCAATGGCGGGAGATGTTGATCCAAGGACATCTTGCACACCTGTTCTGTTTCTCCTCTGTAAACCAGCCAAGGTTACTCAAACCATAAAGACTTTCCACCATTTGATGCCATAAAGCTGTCAAAGCGTCACCCCCATTTAGCAAGGAGGGCACTATTCTTGGCGAATAGTCCACCCACTCCCAAACCTCCATCCTCCAAATGCTTGGATGTGGTGTCCAGTGAAGCAACTTGTGATTATCACCACTATTCCATAGGAAGTTCCTCAGCTTAGCCTTTTTTCAATCTGTTTTCTAACCCAGATGGCAGCTGAAATAAAGAGAGACAATAAATGGGAATGTCAGATAAAACAGACTTGCATGAAGTTAATCTCCCTCCTCTTGATAATTGAAATTTCTTCCATCGATCTAACTTCGTTCCAATTTTCTCAACTAAACCAGACTTTTTTGAAAACAAAAAACCCTAGCAGCCACGAAATTGGCTGGAAAATTAATCCCACTACAATAGCCAGCTACGAACAGTATGTCAGAAAATATGTGCACATCGGTGAACCCACAGGAAGCAGTGAAGAGTGAACAGCAACAGCGGTGGACGACTACGGTAGTGATGGACAACTGCGGCAGCAGACGAAAGATAATGAACTACGAACCACAAACAAAGGATAATAACGAACACAATCCACGAACAGAGCAGCATCGGCGGCAATGATGCCGAGAAAGGTCGGCGATGGTGATGGCAACGGTGGTCGGTGGCAGTGGTCACAACGAAAAAAAAAGGAAACCCAAAGGTTTCAACTTTCAAACTTCAAAATCCTAAGGTTCACAAAATCCTAATTTCTTAGGAAGAGAAGACCTAATGCTCTGATACCATGTAAAAGCTAAGGTGTGAGAGAATCGGATAATTCTATTATCATTACTGAAGAATACATATAGACAAACATACAAGGTTGACCTCAGAATGTAAAAGGATGATAAAGGACAAACTAATACAGAATATTATAATATTATAAAATATACTAATCTAAATACTCCAACAAACCTAAAATATTTGGTTGTACTTGCTTTGTTCGGGATGTTTGCCCCAAACTCACAAAATTGGACCCCAAGTCCTTGAAATACATTTTCCTTAGTTATTCTCGTGTCCAAAAAGGGTATTGATGTTATTGTCCATATCTCAATAGATATCTTGTATCCCCTGATGTTACGTTCTTTGAAGATACTTTGTTTTCATCATTTGTGATTAATAGTCAAGCGGAGCATCCAAAGGAAGATGATGACTTTCTTGTCTATTCTTATACTGAAGTGCCCTCTAGCAGTAATTCTCCATTTGTGCCTGGTCCTTCTCTCCAACCTATTACTCAGGTTTATACTCGGCGGCAACCTCATTCGGTCACATGCCCGAAACCAACAGCTTCTTCGTCATTGGATCCAAAAACAAGTAATAATCTTCTCGTCGCTCTTCTAAAAGGTTAACGCCAATGTACTTATCCTGTTTCTTCTTTTGTTTCATATAACCATTTGTCCTCCCCTAAATCTTCGTTTATTGCAACCCTTGAGTCTTTATATATTCCTAAAACTGTTCGTGAAGCTTTATCTCGTTCTAGTTGGCGTGCGGCTATGTTGGAGGAGATGACTGCCTTAGATGACAATGTACTTGGGATTTAGTTTCTCTTCCTGCAAGAAAGAAGTCTATCGATTGTAAATGAGTGTTTGCTATTAAAGTTAATCCTGATGGATCAGTTGCCCGATTGAAAGCATGTCTTGTTGATAAATGCTACGTACAGACTTGTGGAATTGATTGTTCTGATACTTTTCCTTGGTTGCTAAATTGACTTTTGTCAAGTTATTTATTTCGTTTGCATCCATCTACCGTAGACCCTTACTTCAGCTTGATATTAAAAATGCATTTCTGCAGGGTGATCTTCAAGAAGAAGTATATATGGAGCAACCACCGGATTTTGTTGCTCAATGGGAAAATGGAAAGGCATGTCGCCTTCATAAATCCTTGTATGGGTTAAAACAAAGTCCACGAGCATGGTTTGAAAAATTCAGTCAAGTGATTGAGGCTTTGGAATGAAGAAGAGTAAGTCAGATGATTCTGTCTTTCATAAACCATCTGAAACTGGTGTCATCTTACTAGTTGTATATGTTAATGATATTGTTATTACTGGTAATGATACATCAGGCATCCTATCTCTCAAAATTTTCTTCATAGTCAATTCCATGTTAAAGATTTGGGAATGTTAAAAGACTTCTTGGGGATTGAGGTTAGAAGCAAGAAGGAAATTCTTTTATCACAGAGAAAATATGTACTTGATTGTTAACTGAGACAAGTGATGCCTAATTTACAACTTGCAAAGGAAGGGGAGTTTCTAGAAGATCGTGAGAGGTACAGGAGGTTAGTAGTAAAGTTAAATTACCTTACAGTGACTAGGCCAAACAATGCATACCCAATAAGTATTATGAATCAGTATATGAGTTCTCCTACAGTTGACCACTGGGCCGCATTAGAACATATTCTATGTTAATTGAAGGGTTCTCTTGGACGTGGTTTATTATATAAAGATCATGGTCATTTTAATATTGAATGTTTTTCAGATGTCAATTGGTTGAATCTAAGGAAGATAGAAGATCAACCTCAAGATAATATGTATTTGTCGGAGGTAAACTTGTTTCTTAGGAGAGTAAGAAACAAAATGTGGTGTCATGTTCAAGTGTTGAATCAGAATATAGAATGGTGGCATAGTCAGTGTGTGAATTAGTATGGATATATCAACTTTTTACTGATTTGGGATTTGATATCACCATTCACCACTCCAACCAAAATGTGGCGTGACAATCAAGTAGCTCTCCATATTGCATCCAATGCTAGCAGACTCCTAATCAATTGAACATCATTGGCCATCTCCAAGCATCTTTCGGGGATCATCCTTTCACAAAAGACAAGGTGATCTTATGGTCCCTGATTACTAGGGCTTTCATTTGGTGTTTATGGAAGGAAAGGAACAATATAACTTTTAAAGATAGATACCAATCCTACTGTAACTTCTTGACTAGTGTCCTGGTTTCGGACCTCACCTGGTGTAAATGTCACTTTGTTTCTTTTTCTAGTTATACTTCAAATGATCTCTTGATGAATTGGAGGGCTATTTTGTAACCCATCATCATTGGTCCCCTCCCTTTTTGTATATTTCATATTATCAATGAAATATGTGTTCCTCATCAAAAAAATATTGCATCCAATCCAGTATTTCATGAACGGACTAAACACATTGAAGTCGACTGGCATTATTAACACGAGAAAATACAGTAAGGATTGGTATCTACATGATATGTGAAGACTAGAGAACAATTTACGAGATATCTTCACTGAAGCATTGAATGGAACATGAATAGATTATCTCTCTAATAAGTTGAACATGATTAACCTATATGCTCCAACTTGAGGGGAGTGTTAGAATACCTATTCTTTATATTATTATTGTAATAGTCTTTATTATTTTGTCCTTTATCGTTCTTTTACATTCTTTACTTAGGTCAACCTTGTATATTTGTCTATATATATTCTGTGAACGATAATGGATTTATCTGATTCTCTCAAACCGCCTCTACATATTTCAATATTATTTTAGTTATTCGGGTTCGATCATAACTATGCATCTTGCCTTACTAATTTCACATTCAATGTTTATTCGCTCTAAAGCTACTGCATGTGTTCTAAACCATGTATGGGAGGATCTAGTTTGAGAGGAGTAGCTTAAAAGGAAGCCAATTTTCTTAGTAGCTGTATTTATTTGGGTGCTAGCTTGTCTGGATACTAAGTCAAGCCAATGCAGCTAAATTTCCTTATTCTAAAAAACATTGGAGAAGTGTAACACTAGAAGATTGCAAAATCATGATCAAATATCTGATCCATTAAAAATACTCAGTTTTCTGATTTGAAGTACCTACCCACGAACTGGAAGGGCGTGTTTTCTTGCAGCAACAGCAACTTCATGGTAACGGCGTAGACTTTCTTCTATGCTGCAATTTATGTTTGACTTTGAGAAGGATTCGGAAGCTGAAGCAAAGATGGCAACTTCCTTTGCTCCAGCTGAAACAGCTGCTTCAAAACCCTAGACAAAAAGATCCAAAAACCTCATCAATTATCACAAAATTCTTTCCAGATTAGTCCTAACTTTTTATTACTCTTGAAGAATGCATACTTTAATATTTGGAGTTAACACAGGAAATCGAGCACCTTCAACATTTTTAATTCCCCCCATAACATCTTTTGCATCTGCTAACTGAGAAAAATATGAGGAAAATATGACAGGAGATTATAAGTATATGTACAAGAAACACAGACATGAAGGTAAAGCACATGAAAAGTGGAAGAGCAGCACCAGAAGAACGAACAATGATAGAAAGGAACTGTTTCAGGAACAGAAAATATACCCATCAACATGTTCATAGAATATCAAACCCAATTACCTGCGGTACCCATTTTGGAGAGACAAAACTCGTGGCTTCAACAATAGGCAACCCAGAAGAGACTAGCATCTTTATCAATTCAACCTTAACAGAAGTTGGTATAATGTGCTTTTCATTTTGTAGTCCGTCTCTTGGACCAACTTCAACAATCTTCACGAACTGTGGAATATTGCATAAATACTGGGAGAGCAGAAACAACAATTCATCAAACAACCCAATAATAGGCAATAACAATTACAATCGAAAACAACATTGCAAGAAGTTACAATTACAGATATTTAAAAAAAAATAAAGCTCATTTCAACTCTTTCGCGAATAACATAAAGAGACAAGGGTACAAATAAGAGAAGGATAGGGATCTTGACTGGAATAGGAACTCAAGAATAGAACAAAGGAAAAAAGTCATTCCAAAATTTGGAACACCTTTGTTGAGGTCATCGTGGACATTTGACAATTCGATAAATGCCAGGTGTCATGAATATTACTCGACTCTCTATATTTACATCTCGTACTAGGAACTACCCATTTTAGAATATCACTCTGGGACAATCTCCTGCTATTTTCTCTCAAAGGGGCTGCATCTCTTCCATCCTGTTGACTGGAAAGAAGAAATGCAGCGTTACATTCAAACCAAAGTATGAGACTTAAAATCATGAAATAGATACTAAAAATTCCACGGTTAATCTAAATGTATACGTCATTAGAAAAGTAATAATGGATAAAGTACAGTTTTAGATTTTAGTACACAAGTTACAGATCCCAATAAACCAAGTATATTGCATGATGCATATAAGGGAGCAAACTCCCCACAGAGCTTACAGAAGTCTGCCCTAATTTGTATAAATTGCAAAGGGACAGTAATTGTTAAATTCACCATGTGTAGGAAAACAAAGCGAAATTGACATTTTTCTAATTCTAATAACCCCTTCAACCATTTGCCTTTCCATTGAATATGTTGTTTCTTCTTAAACAACATATTCAATGGAAATGCAAATGTTGTTTCTTCCTAACCAGACCCAAAGTAAGGTTTCTATTGCATTTACCCAAGGAAAATCCTATAACACATTTCCATGAGTCATGATATTGCTGACAGTCGAGTAATTATATACAAAACAAAATCTTCAAAGCTATGGCCCATATTCACGTCACACCAAATCGACAAGCTATGGTTAATTCTACTTACTGTAGGATTTCCCATAGCTCATAAATCATAATCAGACTATATAATTGCAATCATATATACTGGGTCATGAGTTTTAGATGAATAAGTTTTTCGTCCATACCAGCAATCATCAACTTCTCGTTCTGTGCTATTCATCGGAAGTCTTTTGAAGAAGTTGACTCCCACATGCGAAGAAGTTGAAACAAGAAATCGGCCTGAAGTGTCCATGGTTGGATTATATGCATGGCAACAAGACAAACCTCGTCGAGTCAATTTAGCAGAGACCCTTGCAGCTTGCATTGCATTTCAGTAAACAATACTAACAATGAATATCTGGTAAGATTGTAAGAAAGCAAGAAAAAGGACGACGTCAAGATTACATAAAAAAAATTTCTTCTATAACCAACTAAGATTATATAGACATGTATACATGTATATATTTCATGTATTGGTTCAACATATAAATTTTGAACCATCAATGAACTGGTGTTCGTTCATTTCGTTTAATTCCAATCAAACTAGCATGAAAAATCAAACTGAAACGACTCCATCCTTATTTAAAATGCAAGTTCTACTTCAATAGTCACCAAGCTTACACAACATAATAAAATTGACTAAACTAATACCATTCCAATTCTTGATAAGCGTAAACCAGATTAACCTCTTCTTTAAGCATACTAAATTCAATCTCGTCTAAATGAAACAACATGCTTGCTTTTCAACTAATCCAAACTAATATGAATGTATATGCTCAACATAGCCAAACTAATTATGCATTTTACTATCATGAAAGTATGTGCTTCACATACTCAACAAATTATGCATTTTTCTTCACAAGGATTCAGGAAACTAAAACCCAAATCCATAATCCAACTTCAATATCAAAAATTCATAACTACACACATCATGAAAATACATCACACAGTATATTCACCAAACATATTCTCATCAGCGATTCCAACATGCTATATCAACTCCACGTTTATAAAACTGGCTTAAGTATCAATAATTTGCATCAATTACATACTTAACAAGCCATTCAAGTAAGGAACCACTTATCTTAATCCTTTAACGAAAACAAATTTCGACTGAAATGAAGTTTCTAAAATAAACAAAGACGAGGTTTTCATTGTTCAGAAGCTATTCAGGCCGAATTCTAAACAGAACCAATTAAATCAACGTTAACGAACTTGGTTAACTAAAGTTTTACCGCTTAAATTGCTTCGGTTTGTGCTGGTTTATGACCGGAAGGAAGTTACCGCTGCATATCTGGCTGCCGTGGGTCGGGGTTACGCCGCCGCAGAAAGATCCGTCGGCGTGAGTGTGATCGGTCGGGGATCGTACCGCCGGGAGGACGAAGATCACGAGGGAGATACCGAAGGTCGTGAGGGTGCTGGGTTGGTCGCTCGAGCTCGCGTCGGTTAATTTTTTTCTTCTTTTTTTGTTTTTGTATTTTGAGTACGAGAGAATATCGAGAAATTGACTCAGCTGACCTGAAAAATTTTTCTATTTTGCTCAAATAACTTAAATTATAAAAATTGACTCAACTGATCCAATTTTAACTTTTCTGACATTTTAGAGATTCTGTAATTATGGATATACCCCCAATTGAATTGAACTACAACAAATCTGGCACGGAATCACGTAGGTTGGTGTAATTAAAACCATGGGCGAGTTCCACTTGATTCATGGCCATGAATTTATTAAAGTACCACAAACTTAATAATTTCCCACCAAATTTTTGTACTATCATTTATTATATACCCACACATTCTCACCGATTGCAGAAAATAAAAATATTTTTCAGTCCGTATTGTCCAGAAGCACATCTTTCACGTGGTTCTGAAGAACTTCCATACATTTTCCAACATTTTTCACATCTTGAATCCATTAAAGGAAGTCAATTTTTCATCTCTGACACCTTGAACGAGGTTAGTTTTTTATTGGTTCATAATATTGTATTTGATTCGTCTAGAATATGATGTATTTAGTTGGAGTAAATGGAATTTCTGAATTTTTATCAGTATTTTTGTGGGTAAAAGAAGTTACGTAAGTCAATGATTCATGGTCGTGTTTATTCGTTTAATGGTCGTGGTCAATGGTTTTATGATTAACGG
>NW_019104594.1:507268-526267 GCF_001995035.1 Momordica charantia
TAACCGTCGTACCTAAAGCATCATATGGTAGTGGGAGCAGGAGAGGAAATAATTTTTTCGAAACCCATACATCGTCTTCATTCCCATACTACCCAGGGCAGAATGATCCATGTTTCGGTCGTTCTATTTCTGTTGACTCTCCTCTGGATGATGTCGATCTCCCCTCATTTGTCCGACAGATTACACCATTGGCCGATAACGTTATCCCATGTAACCTAGACGACGACAAATCTCCATATTATGGTCAACTGTATGAGAACGAGGTTGAGTACGAATTTCAGAGTGATGATGAGTATGATTATGACGAATATCGTACCGAGGATGGGGTTGAGGACGATGATGGGAATGAGTATGACAATGGGGAGGAGGATGAATATCATACCGAGGATGTACTTGACGAACATTATGAGAATGAAGGTCAACATGTTCAAGAGTCCCATACAGTTAGTGGGAATGCACCTTGTCAAATAGTTGAAGAAGTTTTTTCACGTCAGATGCAGAATATCATAACTGGCAATGAGTCTGACTACGTAGGTGAAATTGCTGTTAAGGGTATTTTTCGTTCGAAGGAAGAACTACGCTTCAAGCTGTCTGTGCTAGCTATGAAGTTGAATTTCGAATTTAAGGTTAAAAAATCGACGAAGACATTGTTCACTGTTGGATGTACCAAGCAAGGTTGCAAATGGGGTTTGCGTGCGAAGAGTATCCGAGGTGGTGACTCATTCATCATTTCGAAGTTTAATGATGTTCACAAGTGCAAACGTGAAGTACTGAACCATGACCACAGGTAAGCTCGGAGTTGGGTGGTTGGTCAGTTAGTGAAGTCCAATCTGGAGGATGTCAGCCATCAGTACAGACCTAAAGACATTATTAACGACATGCGAAAGAACTATAGGGTGAACATTAGATATGAAAAGGCATGGCGAACGAAGAATGTTGCCTTGAATCTGCTTATGGCGTCACCTAAGCATTCATATACTTTGTTACGCAAATATGGTGAAGCATAAAAGGCTGTTAATGTAGGCATTGTTTTTTAAGTGGAACTGGAGAAAGATAAATATTTTAAGTACGCGTTCATGGCTCTAGGTTGCTGTATTAGAGGGTTCTCCAGTTGTATCCACCCAGTACTGGTGATAGATGGTGCACATCTCAAGGGTAAATATAGAGGTGTTATTCTTATTGCTTCTTCTGTTGATGGCAACAATCAAATATATCCTCTTACCTTTGGACTTGTCGATGAAGAGAGTGATCAATCCTGGACTTGGTTTCTGAACATGGTCAAGATGTGTATTGGAAAGGTCGATGGGTTATTATTCGTATCTGATCGACATGTGTGCATTACAAAATCTGTTAGGCAGATCTTTCCATAAGCGGCTCATGGAATATGCATGCAACACTTGTCTACGAACCTGAAGGACAAGTTCAAGGACGATGCCTTGCAAGAAATGTTCATATTAGCGGCAGAGGCTTGCCGGAAATTAGAGTTCAGATACTATTTCTCCCAACTAGCAGGATTTCCAGAGGTCCAGCGATACTTGGAAGGAATTGGTTTTGAAAAATGGACTCGTGCATTTCAATCGGGTTTGAGGTATGACCAAATGACATCTAATATTGTGGAGTCTATGAATGCAGTCCTTATCCATGCACGTTCTCTGCCAGTCACTTCTGGAACATGCTCGTGCACTCTTACAACGCTGGTTTTACGAGAGGCGAACATACGCATCCAATTGCGAAACCATTTTCACTGACTACGGTGAGAATAAGATGCGTATTGCAGAGAACTTCTCTCATACTCACTCCATCACACCCATTGACCATCACGAGTTAGACGTTAGCGATGGACTAAAAAGGTTGCATGTGAATTTAAATGCAAGGACCTGTGGATGTAAAGAGTTTGACTACTTTCAGCTTCCTTGCTCCCACGCTATTGCAGATGCCACCTATCGGAACGTGAACAGGTACACACTATGCTCACCTGCATATACTCTTCAAACTCTCATTAACGCATATGTCGAACCTGTTTACCCTTTCGGCGATGAGGAGAATTGGATATTACCTGATGACTTCGTCGACCGTATAGTGGAGCCGTCGAGATATGTTTCGCGCGTTGGTCGACGTCAAACTGTACGAATTCCATCTGCTGGGGAGACCCGCCAAGTCCACAAATGCGGTCGGTGTGGCAACATGGGTCATAATAAAAAACATGCCGCCAACCACTTAGAACTATAGATTGAGACATGTAAAACATTAACTGAACTATTAACCAATTTTGGCAAATGTTGTACTCTTATCTATTATTCAACAGATCCAACTGATATATTTTTCATTACTCAGCAGACTAAATCGGTTGAAATTTTTGGAAACACGCTCATACGTTATGACGAATAACAAATGTTGTACTCTTTTCTGGACAATTAACGACTGTGAGTTTATTGATCACGACCGTGGTTATGGTTCAGATAAACGACTAATTTCAAAACCACGACCTTCAATTTCTGAACCACGCACATTAATTCTCAACACCACGACCTTTAATTTCAAAACCACGGCCTTCAATTTCTGAACCACGTATATGAATTCCCAACACCACGACCTTTAATTTATGAACCACGACCTTTAATTTCGAAACCACGGCCATGAATTCTCGAAAAAGGCCATGAATTATCTCAACCACGGCCTTCAATTCTATCCAACACGGCCGTGAATTTCCTCATCACCGCCTTGAATTATTGACACCATGTCCGTGAATTATGAATATTTCGGCCGTGGATCTTGCATTTTTTGAATAACTTTTTACTCAAGTTGTTTGTCATCACCTGTGCCTGTTTTTATCTTAACAGTTCCAAATCCAGTATATGAACAGCATTCACATATTTAAAAAATGCATTCAACTGTATACGATTCAAAGAATAACAACGTTGAAATATACAAAAATAGTATTTAACTATTACAAATGTACTATTCATACGATACATTTGTTCGCCCAAAGCTGAACGACAAATTGCCGCCGAAAGAATGACATCCTATACTATGTTAAGGTATCAAAGCTAGAGGCAGTCGCATCATACTCAAAAAATTTAACACAAAATATACCACAATCACCGCCGCCTTCCTATTGGGGTGCTGATACGACTCTACGGATGCGCCATGGTGTGAGTGGTATATTCGGCTTGTTTAGCTGAACACTGACCCTGCAGATTAGTGTCGGGATAATAGTTATCATCGGTTTCAGGACCTCTTCCAACTTAGAAAGTGGTGTCAAGGACATAAAGAAGTCCCACACGATGACCTCACCCTTGTCGAAGTCGATGCATATCATTACCCAGTGCACTCCACCGATATTGTACGGTAGATAAAAGACATCGACATCCATCCAGCGTTGCTCGTAGTCCGAGTGAGTACCATCGATGTAGTTGAGTAGAGTCTTCGCTCTTCCCTCCCAATCATAGTCTGTTGCAACCCTCGAAGCAATGACGCTATGAGATTGCATGCAGGCATAGACACCATCCATACATCTGAGGAAGTTTTGTAACAAGAATGACAATTGAATAAAAGGCGAATATATAGATTCAGGTTTCTGGTTTTTAAAGCTTACCGCAAGTACTTGATCCCCGGTGGTGAACTTGTGACGACATAAGTCTGGTCATAGTTCGAGCTTCTTACGCACGAACATGACCAACGAATCGACTACCTGTAAAGACGAACAACAACGTAATGAAGGTACGAACATCAATATACCCAAATTCAGACATGGAAAGCAGTCGTACCTCACACGAACACCATTTGTTTGGAGTTAGAATATCCCGAAACCATTGCTTGCCTAGTTTTGCGTAGCATGTCTTCCATGTTGCTCGCGGATTACTGGCATCATCCAACCACTTTTGAAATTTGGAGTCTTGTTCCTTCGGGATCTCGGCGACGGGATTGTAAACCATGACCTTCTTTCGTTTACCTCCAACTTTAACTTCGAAGGACCCACGAAGCTTCCATGGTGTTTTCCTCTTTCGTTCCCCCGGACGAGGTGGAGGGGGATCAAATGGCTGTGATAGAATGCGCACGTCATCTGTATGACCGTATGCCACGTCGGATGAGGTCTCTGGGGGTTGTGACTGGACGTCGAGGATCTCATCCGATTCGGTGTCCGAAAAGTCATCGAAGACTTGGTCCTGTAAAACAATATAGTCACTAAGTCAACCTGTAGTTACTAAGTGAAATACAAAGGAACGCTAAAATTCGTACATACCTCGGGTGTCTGTGGGACTGGTACTCCTGCGGATTTTTGATAGCTGGTAGCGCCAAACAAGGTACTTCCTCGGGTGTCGGTAGGACTATTTCCGAAACGTTGGAATGTTTCGTTTCCACCATTTCCCTTTCTTTCGAAGTCCCAACAACGTCATGAGACACTTCCGTAGCCTCCAGTGCATTCACCACATCTCCAACCTTACCTCCTCGGTCGGTAGGGTCTGCTTCCATTGCTTTGTTGTCTTGGTCAGCCCCATTTCGATCGTCACGTTTTTCATCCTTATCCTTCGTCGGACTCTTGCTACCACCAACTGATCCTGCAGAATCTCCATCGCTGGTGTCATCTCCATGTCCAGCCTTGTTCTTTCGAAGAACCGAAGTATCGACTCGTATTCCCTGTATGCAAGCATAATGTCAGAGCACATACCATATAGATGGACTAGAAAGCATTAATGGAGTACGCACCTTAACTAGCCGACGCAAGAACTTCTGAATGCTCTTCAAATCACCTTCCATGCCAGCGACGCGATCGTCCATAGAAGTGACTACCTGTTCCATATTCGCAAGTCGCGTATCCATGGCCGCCACCTGCTCAGTCAAGATCCTCAAGCCAGACTTACATTTGCAGCGATGCTTCTTGGCACTCTTCGTCTTCCTCTTACCTCTCACATCTGTATCCATGGTCGAGACATCAAGATCGGCATGGGTGGTGTCGTGCTGCGCATCACGACCTTCCATTTCATACTGCACTTGCTCGCTTGCCTGTTCCTCGTCACCTAAGTCGTCATTGGATGGTGGCTCAAATTCCCTTTCCATGAACCTCTCCTCCGCTTCCGTTGCGAAAAGTCTGATAGGCACTTTAGCCTGTACACAAAACATACTTGTAAGAGCACGTTATATGAAAATAAATACCATATATATGTAATAGTAAATGATCTCACCGATGTAGACGGAATATCTCCTTCTCCATGACAACCCACGCATGTGAATGTCCACACTTCCACTTAAGTATGCGTGGGACAACATCCGGTTTTATAGGATGCGCAACCCGACCGGTCAAACAGGATATTGTTTCGTATCCTCAAACCTGTATCAACACGACATATGACAACATCACATAAAATGAATAAGATATAATATAAATTAAAACTAAAACAATCACTGCAAATACCTGGAATGCCCAGGGGAAACCGTACAGACTATATGTCTTCCTCAGCCCCTCATCTCTCCCCTTCTTCGTCAGGGCACGCTTCAAACTTCTTATAGTCTTCTCGAAAGACATCTCAGCCCAGTCATAATTACAGCAAACCTCTAGGTCATCCACGACTCCTAAGAGGCTATTATCCAACTTCAACGTCCTATCCCTCTCAAACAAGACAAGCTCAACGAATAATAACATTGATATCTTGACCGCATCAATGTCATCCTCGAACTGCATCACCATATACTTCGCCTCGAACTCATTTAGTAAGGTATCAGCTTTGTCGTCGAAGTACAACTTCCTAAGCCTCTTAGGAGAAGTGTCCTTACGAATCGACCGTCTACTATATTTTAAGCCCGTTATCAGACAAAATTCACTAAATCCAAAAGATAATCTATAACCAAGCACGTCCATAGTAATTACGTTTGCTCTACTATTCTCCAACTCCCTAAGCAACAGGTTATTCACTAAATCCAAAAGATACTCTATTACCAAGCACGTCCATAGTAATTACGTCTGCTCTACTATAATCCAACTCCCTAAGCAACAGGTTATGTATAAGTGGCCCATTAAGTACGAGATTTACGTCTAGCAAATTGCCGAAAATGATATTCCTAAACATACTAAGTTGCTTAGGGGTTAGTTTACTCTTAATAGCCTTTACCGTGCTCCATATGTGGGATAGGCAGGTCAAATTGGCTTAACGATAGCTAGAGGGAGGAATCTTAGGTACTATCTCCATTTTATAAACCTGAAATACAAATACAATATATACATAACTTATTATTCAACAAGCCAGAACCCAAACAAAGAAAGGAACAGATGAAAGGAATAGATGAAAACCCAAACATAGAAAGGAACAGATGAAAACCCAAAAACAACATAATCTGTCCAAATTCACGGGCTTACCATGGCCTAGGTAGTGCAAATTCAAGAAGGATATTGATTCTGTCAAATTTCAATGTCACGACCATGGCCGTGGTACGACCGTGAATTTGGACAGAACCAATGTTGTGGTACTCTTTTTCATGGCCATGGTCATGGTCAAGCAATCATTTTAACCATGGCCAAAAACCACTGTCATGAAATTTGCGTTGAACCACGGCCGTTAACGCGCCCATTAATTTGCCCAAAACCACTGTTGCGTTAACGGTCGTGGTTCAACACAAATTTCTAAACCCTTAAACCTTCCTTCTTCCACTGCAGAAAACCCACACAATGCTTACAAATGCAGCAGAAAACATCAACCCACACAAACCCACGCAAACACAATCGAAAACAGAAACCCTGAAGCCCTAAATCAAAATTTCAACCATAAACGCAAATCATAAACAAAAAACGCCGATTTCGAGCCCTACAAGTAGCAAAAATACTAAATAGGCTGCCATGGAAGGAATGAATGGACGAATAACGAAAAAAATCACAAATATAAGTACAAAAAAAACTTATTTTCTTGCCATAAAAGGGACGCAAATACGAAATAAAATGTTCTAAACTCGAAGTTTCGGATATGGGAAGCGATTCGGAGCACGATATTGACTAGTAGAGAGTGAAACAGAGGAAATTGAGGGAGCGTAAATCGGATGGGTGAAAACAAAAACGAAAACAGAAGAACATAAAAGAAGATGGAATGAGAGATACGAACAGTTTGAATTTGAACTGAGGGGTATAATGGTCATTAAATTAACGTCTGTGGTACTCTTTTTCATGGCCGTGGTCAATCAAACAATTTAAACATGGTCCAACCTAGCCCATTAGTTGCCTTTCATGAACACCATGGTCGGGGTCCTATATTTCACGGCCGTGGTAAAGCAAAAAATTTGTGTTACTCTTCTACTAACCAAGTTCAAACTAACAATAACCACGGTCAAAACCATGGTCGAACCTGCCCATTAGTTTCCTTCCGTGTTAATTCGTTTGCGACTTCACTTGCATTCCATATTGGGCTAAAATAGTAATTTAACCCTTCAATATTCTATTCAAAATATTAAATTGGGTCAGTTGAGTCAAATTTTTTAATTGAGGTCAGTTGAGCAAACAACAAACTTTTTTAGGTTATCTATGCCAATTTCTCGGAATATCGGGGAGCAAACATCCAACCTTAAGGGAAACATGGTAATTATCGTTCAACTGTGTTGATGTTAATTTTGGGGCAAATTGAAAAATCACCCTGAAATACAATAGTTATTGCAATGGCATCTTTGGGATATTCTCAAGAATGGACCTAAATTCAGAGAGAGATATGATATGATTCTAAAAAACTTGTTATTCTAGTCTTTTCTAAGGTCAGTACAAACGTTAAATTACTCTTTTACCTTTAATCCCTAAATTTTGATCACCTACTCTTGTTCACGCTCATCCTCAAATTTCCAATATGTTTTCCCTTTTTTTTCCCCATTTCTATTTTTTTTAGGGAAATTGGTTTTAGATTTGAACATTACAATCTGTGATGGTGATACATTAACGCAAGACATAAAAATTGCAAATACATAACTATAGCGATACCTTATGATACACTCTGCTATAGAATATTGACAATACGATAAATATTTATAGGTAAATCTGACGTCAGCGATAAATACCATAGATAAAGATAGTCCTATATATATAGGCAAATGTAATGATAGGAAGGCGTTACCCATAAATTTCATAAGCAGTAGGTATCTATTTAGGCCACGTTTACTTATCCGCAATCGTAATAGAAATCAATCGTAATGAAATCAATTGTAATGAAATCAATCGGAATCGTAATATTATTCCATTGATGTTGTTTACTATAAATTTTTTGCAATCTTAATCAGAATTTCTTTGATGTTTTTTACTAAAACTACCTCGAATCGAAATCGGAATCAAATATATAACAATTACTGGAATCAAATATATAACAATTACTAATATACCAATTTCTCCTTTTTAGCTAATTACAAATATATTATTGTGCTAATCTTTTTTCAATTATATAATAATAAATTTTAATTTAATTTATTACTATATTATTGATAGTAAATATTTTTTATTATAACAATTTATCTAATATTAATACATAATGAATAATTAAAATAAAATTACATCAAATAAATTATTTTTTTATTAGAACAACTAAACTTTAATATAACATATTATTTTATTATCCATAATATTTAAAAGTAATAAAATCTATTTAAAAAATTTATTGATATTAATTAATAATTAATTTATCATATTATATAATAAAATCACATCAACTAATAAAAATTGGAGTATAGATGGAGAAGAAATTATAAAATAAAAAAAACTAATTACAAATTATATGGATCTAATCCATAGGCGAGAGAGAAAGGGTAAAAGTGGTACATTAATTATAATATATGTGGGGTCCACGGAATAAGGAATGAGAATGAGATTTATGGGGCTGTAAGGTGTATTGGGATTACATCTTTTTATGTAATGGGATTATAAAGTTTGATGTGGGTCCCACCATTTGATTACATTCCTAAAAATTGGTAAACACCATCAAAGGGAATCAAAGTTTTCCTAACGATTCATTGATTACGATAGCGGGTAAGTAAATGGGGTCTTATATCAGTAGACCCGCATGAGTGATAAATACCACACTTAACGATATCGAAGCTTTTTCGGCAGCGCTACATAACTATCGCTAAAGTGGTTCCTATCCTAACCTCTTGGGTTCGTCTGCGGTCCCTAAATGAATGGGTTGGGTTTCTTCCATGACGGGTTGAGCTGTGAAAATACTGAGTTAGTCCCGGTTTATTATTACTTACCCAATGGAAGCCTCAGCATCTAATGTTTTTTCACCAGGAGAACTAATTCGATTGTTGCGAGCGGAATGAACGTGGTGCTTTGGAAGAAGCGATATGTTACCGGCAACATTTTCGAAGGATGAAATTGCCTGCTTTATGGTACCCGTTCTAGCTCGACATTAGGAGTATGGGGGCTCGAGATATCTAAAGGAGGTACCGACCCCTCCCATCATCGTACGGTACGATGCGTTGAAAAACGTAACCGCAGCCTATACAAACCGCTAATGTGCGACCTGTGGCCCACGCCTCCTATTTGTTCAGGGCGGGCGGCGTGAACTCTGATTCGATCCGGGTATTCAATCCTGCTGCTGAGATGTTCAGTTGACTCCACGGAGATTAGGGTTTCTCCTTTCTCTCCTCCACCCATCCGCGGAGGGGTTTAGTATCCATCTCCTGGCTTTTTTTTCGATGACTCCCTGTGCAAACATTAAGTCAGAGTCCTATATGTGTTGGGTGTGTTGCCCTAAACTCGTAGTTTGTATTTATGTAAAAATAAATGTATATTCAATAAAATTTTATTCAATAAATTTGTTGTTGAATTCATAGCATTGCATTGTCCAAAATCTAATAAACTAAACATCCAAGGTTATTTTAATGTAATCGGGACAGTATATATACTGGGTATATATTTGATATATTGGGTATATATTTGATATACCCATGATATACGAGGTATATATTTGATATACCCCTGATATACAAGTGGATAATGTCCCGTCAATAACCTAAAGGGTCTATAGTATATGGATAAGGCGGGCACCTTATCTTGGCAACATTATGGATACGGCCCACTTTGTAAATGTTACAGACGACTCGATCCAGGTCGTTCGTGTGGAGACATGCGAGTGGGGGGTATCCTGTACAATGAGTTTGTATAAGACCTGACTGCGAAATAGACAATCTTTAGATGTAACGCCGTTGATTAACAGATTGTTATTTCCTAGGATGACCAAACAACTCATTCTCAATCCTGAGTGAGTTCTCCTACCCGTGAGGGCTCGTCCTTTAATCTGTATGGGTGAGAGTGGCCCAAGTTGTCGGCTCAATATTCCTACCATTTTGGGGACGAGACCGAGTGGGGAGCTGGGAACATAACTTCACAAGATGGAATTCACTCTTCCCCGACTTTAGGAGAGTAGATGAGTGTTCTCTTAAATGCTGACTCCGGGACTTGAACAAGGGGCCCCACCCTCTCATTGGCCCGAGAGGGACTTCCGGTTATTGGTCGGACCATAACTGGGTTGTTCATTAGAGGAACAGTGGTATTTAAGGGGTAAAACGGTAATTTGACCCAACTTGAGTTACGAGCACTCGTGAAGGATTGACTTGTCATTAATGGTTGTATATCCATGGACACAAAAACATTCTGCAGTGAGAAGAGTGCAACTGCGGGTCTTTAGTGGAGTGACCCATAGTTAACGAATGTTGATTAACTCGTTAAGAAGTTTGACCGATTAATCTTGTATCGTTGGAGCTTCTGATCTGTAGGTCCATTAGGTCTCATTGCTAGCTCATAACGGGTAAAACGAGGATCAAGTTTTTGGCAGAATTTAAACTATTCAAATTACTTAAGGGATTATGTGTATATTGATACATTATAATATATAGTTAATTCTAAATTAAAACTATATATTATGAGAGAAATTATTTGAATGAGATTCAAATAAAATTAATATGAATAAGATTCATATTAAAACTATAGGTTAAAAATAATGTGCATAAGATGTACATTAGAACTATAGGTTATACGAGAGAAATGCTATAGAATATGATCCTATTTATGTGATAAATAATTAAGGGTTAATTATTTATTTGATATATATATATATATATATATAAATTAATTATTAATTAGATTAATAATTAATTAACATTTATTAATTAGTATGATTAATTAATTAATTAATTATATATATATTAATTATTATATATATATATATATATATATATTAATTATTAATATTAATATTAATATTTAACTCCCCTGCAAAATTTGCAGGGGAGTGGGCAGTTAAGTGACGTGGGGTAACTCCCCACGTTACTGCTTTTGGTTTTGGTTCTTTTGCAGTTCTGCAAAATACAGAATAGAAAAATAGAAGCACTCCCAGAAGCTCTTTCTCTGAATTCTCCCTCTCATTCCAAATCGGTGCTCTCACAAGCACGATCTCGAGACCCAAGAGAATAGCAAGGAAGATTCAGTGGTGGTGTTCGGGGGGAAATCGTTGAAGAAAAGTTCTTCAAAGGTAAAGATCTTCCCCTGTATTTTCTTTTTAACACTTTTGATTTTGTTTCCCAAAAATCATGAACGATGGTCCGCTTCCGCTCCGGGATTCACGTCCCTTTAATATGTTTCTCGGGAGCACATACACAAATGGAATTTGTACGATACAAAAGAAATTTAACATAATCTTTCTATTTTTTTTGAGCAATTGGTCAACTCATCGGGCCCATGACCTGAAGACTGCAGGTTTGAATCCTGTCCGGCCAGTGCAATGCGGAATTCCCGGTCCACTACTTCTATGCATGGCTAGACCGGCCAAGAAGGTACGAACGAAGTGACAGGCACTTTTAGAGTTTTAGAGATAGGGTAGAAGGACGGCTTGGCTGAATACCGATCCAATCTCGATGAAAAAAGCAAAAACGTGCTCAACTACATCAAAAAACTTCAAGAAGCACTTCGACCAATTTTTTTGACAGACGACAAAGAGTGATGATTGACCGATGAAAAGAGGTCAAGTCGAGGTCCCCGTAATTCGAGTGAGGTTGTCATGGCACAAAAGCAGATATGGTCCCCATCCGCCCGACCTGTCGGCCCGCTCTCATGTGGTTCCATTCCTTCTTACTTGACTCTGTGTCAACCCAACCCGAATGGGAAGAAGAGGGTCAGCCAAACTGCGGTCCACTTTGTACATTTGCTGAGGCAGACCCTTTGGATAAGGCATTTTAGAAAACGGTAACCTTTGCATCTATGTTTGGCAGGGTGGGTCGCTTGAGGGCCATTATCGCAGAGAGTAGGAACGTGACAAACCATTAGAATGCATTCTCGCAGGAAGTAGCATACTCATGTTGCCAACTTTCGTTCCGAAGGCGTAAGAAAGCCATAAAGGTTCAGATGTAGTAAGGGCGAGTACCTTGTACTCTACGGTTCGAAGAAGGAACGCGCATAAAAGTATATAACGAACGCACTGGAAGAGTTAGAGCAGGGAACAATGGGCATCCTTGCCTAGAAAACAAAGAGTAGAGTTAGGCGAAGGACCTGACGCAACTCTACTATCGCGTTTCCTACCAAAAAGCTAACCCAACCGAAGGCATCGCTAGTTGACTCTTTCTCGTCAACAGCCAGCTAACAGTTGTCAGACGGGAGTTCCTTGCCTTCAGCCTAACCGCCTTGTCTTATCCTGACCTTTCGGACTACCCACGTTGAAGAAATCTGTTGTCTAGAGAGAGTGGAGTGGTCTCAAAGAGTTTCGGGACTTCTCCTGGGTTTAACATGTGAATTGGCAACTGCTCTATTTCGTATCATCCCACCCAGACCTATACGCTATTTGACCAATGATCCTCTAATTCCTGAAAAATGCAGACCCACGGCTGTTCTGGCACATACTTTATTAGTTTCAATAGGGAAGTAGCCTAGCTCAGTTGGGCGAAGCTCCTAATGGAAAGAGGGCTTCCAATAGCCCGTCTCTGACTACCGATTGCCAACTCTTAAGCTCTGACCTAACCTAAAGACGATAGCCCTCTCAACCGTTGTTGGTTCCATGTTGCTTAAGACTGTCAGGTTGCTAGTCTTTTGATGGTTCCCAACCCCTTTGCTAAAAAATCCCATGTCCTGAAAAAAGCACAAAACCGCAGAAAGTACCACCCGAGTTTATAGACCAATCAACCAGGAAAGAAAGTTCTTGCTACTGGAGAACAACTCGGAGGACTCATATGATTCTCCTTCCTCGACCGATCTTTTGATCACCCATTTTTTGAAAACCATTTTTGGGGGCTTCCGCTTGGGTATCAGCGATGACAACATCATCACCGAGCACATTGATTGGGACACATCAACTAAAGTGGCTTTTGAATGAGACCTATCGGTTTAGGGGCAGTTGCTTTTTGATTTCGTCTATAGGCGTGAAATAAGGTCTATCATCGATCTCTCTATATGAAAGCGTGCAAACATGCCTTCTCCCATAGGCTCARAAAGAGGGCAACTAATCAAAGTGAGACCAGCTCGACTCGGATATCGAATCAAAGTGGATTTGTGTGTAACCAACTCCAGCTCCGGGAATCCATAGATGCCCACCATACTTCCTTTGACGACTCCTGAGATATAGTTGAAACATTTTGTTATGGTGGAGAGTGGGGAGTGAAAACACCAATGCAACAAAGAACGACCGCATGAATCGAAATCCACAACGAGAAAGACAGATGACACTGTCTTGAATGCAAAGCCCCTTTTTAAAAAGAACTAGAAATGGGTTTACCGAGACAGTGGAATATCTTGACTATATCCTAATCTCCACCCATTCTTTGCCCTGCCACCACTACCTCATCAAAGACCAAGACCAAGTATTACCAATTCCCATCGAGAAAGCAAGCAATCTCCACTGGAGCGGGCACTAAAGATACAATAAAGATATAATGGTGGACCTGGCGTTAGACGTAAATACCACACGCAACGCTAACGCGAAGCTTTATTCGATAGTGATACATTAAGTTGTATACATATCGATAACGTTAGTGGTAGCAATAGTGATATACATATATCCACGGCGACAACGATAAATATAGCGATAGGTATAACTTATTTGCTCAGCTGTGTGTAACCAAATGTATCGTTGCAGCAGACCTCCTTTCTCGGATCCTTTATTCCATTCCCGTCGAGTGTTGGAGAGTTTTTCGCAACTTTTACGTCTTCGCAGACGCATTGTCGAGTTAGAGAGGCATTCCCCTACGTTGGAAAGTAGCCTGAACTTTTATTGAGCCTTATGCCTCGTATTAATTAATGAAGTCTTTCTACTAAACTTAAATATACTAAAACGATAATAGACATATACGGTCGTTTCTCATTAATAGTTAATAGTTAGCTGAAGGGGCACATCATATTTAAGAGAACTAAGAAATATAACAAAAAAAAATAATAAAAAGGAATGAAATGATCAATAAAAAGAAAATATATATAAAAAAAGAAAAGTTTGTACAATCATTTATCTAAGGCAACAATTTTTTTTACCTCTCTTTGGCAGAAGCATAACTTCTTTCAACCTCCCAATCCTGCATCTGAGTTCGTCCTTAACGCTCATGACCATTAGTATTCCTTGGTGGTATTCTTTTTAAGCATCCTTGTAGAACTCGAGACGTTGCTTTACGTCGATCAATTCATCTTTCAATGCGCGAATAGTCCGGTTAGCGTTAGATTGTCCATGTATCCGAACTCATCCTTCAATTTGCCAATAATCTCATCTACCCTGGCGATATTGGCTCTTTCCTTTCCTACGAACTCAGCCTGCAGTTTCCTAACAGTCCGATCTGCCTGCAGCATACTCTGGACGAGTCTACTACTGTGATCATGACGATGGGATATTGGTGGCAATGATGTTCTCACATTAGAGGAACTGGATAATTTCACCGATGTAAGGAGATGTCGCACTGTTTGACATGTTAACGAAATAGATTGTGATCAATTATGTGGGCGAAGCTGCTACTACTATCGATATATAAACAAAAAAACTGAAAAAATAATAATGGATTCATACAACAGATACCAAAGATCGTGTTGGTTGCGTCTTCCAGAACCCATTGGGAATATGAAACGGTAATTAACTCCCTGATTTGTAATAGTAAAAACTATTTGAAAATGGATTTATTGTCTTCTGATATAATATTGGTTTTAATTACCTTATTTGCAATTAACAAGTAGATTTTTTTTTGAGGCAGCAATTAATAAGTAGTCACGATACTTGAAAAAAATGTAACAACTAAATAAAAGATACAGGTATAAAAGATGTTCGATTCTTTTGATGTATGGTTGCTTTGACAAAACAACATACAACATAAAAAAAGAAAAAAATACTACTATTTATTTACGCGTGTCTTTTCGCAACAGTAAGACAGCGGTTGTAGCTCCTCCTCCTATTTATTTATTTTCTTGTCGACCTCTTCTCTATAGCAGCCTTTACTCTCCTATCGCGTCTGTACCATCTGTTGGTATATCGTATTTATATGTTGAGGGGTTGGAAGAATACTGGGTTTTGAAGTGTTATATAACCCGAACAATTAGTTTCTATATTAATAATCATTTATAACTAGGGTTATGTAGTTGAATCACCAGTAGTACATCTATTAATAACAAACACTATGTATCCTTTCAATTTTTTTTGTTGTTAAATTATGTTTTTTACAAATTATATTTTTGACACATATGTTGATAAATCCTTTCAAATTCATTGTTCGTAAATACTCGATTTCAAATGTATTATTTTTATTATTTTAAGATTTTTTTATTTGGTTTTGAATTCAAATACTTGAAGGTTTGAAATCTAAAACGGAATCAAAATTAAAGCGATAAATCGGGTATTTGAATTCCAAACCAAATAAAAAAGAATCTTTAAAAACAAAAAAGAAAAAAAAAATTGAAATTGACAATTTACGAACATTGAATTTGAAAGGATTTATCAACATGCGTGTCAAAATTATAATTAAGTTTGACAACGATAACTCAAATTTGACAACGATATGGAGATCTCCATATCAAAGTTAATCGTTGTCACTTGATAACTCAAATTTGACAACAATTAACTCAAATAATGACAACGATTAACTCAAATTTGACAACTGTGGCCTTTTAAACCTTGATCAAAAGATTAATTCAAATTTGAACCCCTATATTTCACATAATTTCTCCTGGACCAATTGTGTATGAAGTAGAGAATAGAATTGTTTTTCAGTGCAATCGGGTCAAAATCTGGTTTAATTCTAATAATATTCTTAAAATAGTTTGATTTGGTCTAATTTTGTTATTATTTTTTTTAAGGATATCGGTCCATTTTCAAATTAATTAACCGCTACCAGAAACCAAACAATCAAGAAGGTATACTGATTTACACATATTGAAGTGCATGATAAGTTAAGGTAAATCGATCTTTGTGAATTGATGAAACATTCCACTAAGAAATTAATAAATGGATGAGGTGTGAAGTATTTCGTTTTTTGGGGTGTCGCATCTTTTTGATCAGAATGCGTCACCACCAGACGCCGTCACGCGGTCCGTTACAGACGCAGTCACGCGGTCCGTTATGCGGGTCCGTCGGACCGCGTGACGGGAGAGACGCATCTAGTTTTTTTTTTTAATTTTATTTTTACTTCCCTTCACATCTCATCCTAATTTTGATTAAGTACCATAATTACGATATTCGTATTAAACAACTTCACTCGTATCTTATCTTAGAGGGATACATACGTCGCCAGTGTTCATTGAATGGACATCACTACGTTTTTTTTTCTTTTGAATTAATTGTTTTATCGATTTATATTATTTTGTGAGTATTTTAGGTCAAGGTTTATTACTTTATATTAATAAATATTCAAAATTTAATGACTACTTTTTTAAATAAAATATTTTATTCTTTTATATTAATATATGTATTTCATATTTTTATTAACTTAATAATTAAATTTTTTATAATAAAATCTAAACTCAAACTTCATAATTTATCTAAATTTTTAAATTTTCAATTAAATATACTTCATAAATACGAATATCAAAATTCATAAAAATAAATACATAGTTAAAATTGAAATTGCATGTCGTGAAATTTCATTGATTATAATAAATCAAACCTCAAAATTCTTAGAAAAAAATTAAGACTTAACCTAATTCCTATTCTTAGTCATTTGGATCATCATCAAGGATATTAGCTCCTCCTCGTTGTCGTCTTCTCCCACGATCTGGTATCACTCCTTCAAATTGCATTAATCGATATATTTCGGTAATATTAGATAAATGTATTCTATCGCTATCAGTCATATTGGGCATGACATTCTGGAAAAAAGATGAAAACAAATTTAATACTGATAAATAAGGTGGTATAAAAATTTAGTTATGATGTTAATTACCAAATAATTATATGATGCTCCTACCCTGGTGAGAAATCTCTTACTAATGCGATTGAACCAAGTATTATAATTATGATCAACGTCTGCACCCTCATTTATAGGGAGACCATTAATAGTATTATTTTGGCGGTTTTCCCACTCCTGAATCTGGGGAGTCAAAGTTCGTTCCCAATTTTGTTCATGACGCCCGCGTAGGTCATATGTGTGAAGACGTATATCTATGTTGCAAGGTACAAAATATATTGCACCCACCCAAATTGACGCATAACATGGTCGGGAAATTGCCACTCTACCGCATAAAAACATATGAGAGGACTCCTAGTCGTCCATATATGCTGACCAATGAGGCGATACTCCGCCCGAATAAGTGCCTATATGGCTCCCAGATAATCTGCATTAATTTTGTAAGATAAGCCCAAAAAATAAATCCAACGTTAATAAACAGTCATACATAAATAAAATTAATAATACTTGATCTGACATCAGTTGACCCAACATGAATCGGTATTGGATAAGTACGTGAGTCGGGGATTCAGTAACTCTAAAATCATCGTTCCATATACATTTACGAGAAGTTGAATGTTAGTTTTTATTGAAGAAACATACGTGTGAATTACTTGAACTAAAAAATAAAATTACGTATCGTACTGCCAATGGTCTATCTCCTAAGTTATTCTCGCGTATATGGAGTCTGCGGGGTGCTAGTAAAGGGAAGCGATCCATGCCCAAATTTGTAGTAATATAACTGGTCCTGTTAGATCTTGTGTATCTATAGCTACAACTTTGCATAACTGTCTATAAAGCCAGGCAAGACAACTCGCACTCCAACTGTACTGTCCAACTATACCAAAATCTGCTAGTAGAGGTAGGTACATCAAGTGGACTCTACTATTCGACTTATCTGAAAATATAATACCTCCAATAAGGGTAAGAATGTATGCCTTAGCATAACGTTGTAGAGCTACATCATCAACATCATCTGGAAGATGGGCAAAATCATCAAACTGGTTTGCCAATCATGGTAAGCTAAGACGACCACCAACTAACTCTCTTTCTCCTGGTGTAACTCCTAGTAATTCAGTACACACATCCCGCCAAGTGTGCTGAAATGATCCAATAAGAGCTTTCCCGTCTATAGGTAGTCCAAATTGGATGACGACATCTTGTAATGTGACGGTACACTCTCCATGCGGCAAGTGAAATGTGTGCGTTTCTTGTCGCCAGCGCTCCACCAAAGCTGTGATCAAATGCCAGTCTAACTGTATAAAATTCAAACGTGACACACCATAAAATCCTACTTGTTGTAGATATGGATCTATACGAGGATCTGGACGTGTCACCCTACTAATAGTAGCCGCTCGACGTCTGCAATGTAAGGGGTCGGTGTATCCAGTTTGCCAGACCAACTCAGATCGATGGCTAGCTTGAAGATGTAAAACAGATGAATCATACGGTCCTATGCTATTATTATCGTCTATATTCTGATAGTCTAGTAGATTAATAAACCATATATTCGTCACTTTAGTCCAAAATTTATTTGTTTGCACATGAATTAAGTTAAAAATTAAAGTAAAACATTACATTCATCAATAATTCCAGTACGATTACATGAAAAATGCCACAATGGAAAATTTAAAATGGAAAATGCTAGGG
>NW_019104594.1:527947-548145 GCF_001995035.1 Momordica charantia
CTTTAATATTTCCTGCAGTGTTGCAACCTTGATGGCTGGGTTAGATTTCACAACGCTATGGACCTCTGCTGCAATAAGATTAGAGTCCAACTGTTAATGATCTTGACTCAATCTTGCATAGACTCAAGTGTGTGGGCCAATATATTGCATGATCTGAAACCCCTATGCTTTTTCAAATAGCTCGCACGTAGCCGCCACATGCAACCATTGCTGTATCTTTTGCATTTAACCACCCAAGTTTTGGTGTTGGACTCAACAACATCAAAATGTTGATGACGAAGAATAGAATAGCTTTTGACAACGTTTTTTACATCAGACTTTGATTTAAAAACCATTCCTACACACAAGTAGTCCGAACCACGAGTTTCCTCCACAAAGTCCACCTCAGGCATAAAACTCGTAGCATCCATATCTAAATTAGTGAACATTTCAGGAACTTCATATTCACGATGCACGTCACCTAACTGCTCTAGGCAATCTTCATCCTCATCAGTTGAAATATCCTCAGCATTTGTGGCGATAGGTTGGTCATCAAGATCATCGTGGGGCAACTCTGCCATTTGTCCTACATACTCTACTTCTTCATCATTTATGGCGATAGTTTGATCATCAAAATTATCGCTGGGCAACTCTGACATTTGTTCTTCACCATCTATTTCTCCATTGCAATGCGCAATTTGAGGAGAATTATCTACTTCTCTAATTAGAGAGGAGTTATCAATGTAAGGTTGAGTAATGAAAATGTCTAGAGTATTTGGTAGGGATGGAACAATGGTCATCATAAACCTAAACTCATGCTCGCCTCGTAGTGGGATAGGAACGTACAAAGTTGATCCTGTCATATCAATACTCTCGTATCTAAATATGACCTCTAATCTCTGATCTCCGTTAATAGATAATGCTTGACGTAAATAGTCTTTAAATGAGTCGAATTGGATCTCACGAACAACATTTATTTGAAGACATGGGGGCATAGTGTACTCGATACCATTCGGTCCACTGATAATAGGCCCGTTCATGTAACACCTAAATCCTACACCCATGTCTCCCATTATGGTTATGCAACTAAATCTGATATTTGAAATTAAAAAAATTATATTAGAAAATAATGATAAACTATATATTTAGTTTTAATGTTTAGGGTTTAGAGTTTTAGAGTTTAAGGTTTGATTTGTATTAGAGTTTTAGGGTTCGTTGGGGTTTAGGGTTTAGGATTTAAGGTTTAATTTAGGTTTTAGGGTTTGATTTAGGGTTTAGGGTTTTAGAGTTTAGGATTTGATTTGTATTAGGGATTAGGGTTTAGAGTTTAGGGTTTAGAGTTTTAGAGTTTAGGGTTTGATTTGTATTAAGGTTTAGGGTTTGATTTGTATTAGAGTTTTAGGGTTTAGGGTGATTTAGGGTTTAGGATTTGATTTGTACTAGGGTTTAGGGTTTAGTGTTTAGTGTTTGATTTGTATTAGAGTTTTAGGGGTTTGTTAGTGTTTAGGGTTTAGGGTTTAGTATTTAATTTAGGATTTGTGGTTTAGGGTTTAGGGTTTAGCTCTTAATAAACTTTAATAACTTTTTAGTTTTTTTGTGTTTTATTCGCCTAAAATTCAAATATTTTCCAATTCCTATATCAATTTTGAATTTCTCTCTATCTAAGCTTCGTTTTGTTTGATGTAGATTAAAGAAAACTCAAGTGTCTACTCATTTTCCACTGTGTCGAGCAATTTGGAGATAAAAAGGTGGTCCATTTATTTGTCGACCCATTGCGCCAAATTAGCATTTGAATAAGGATCCAAACCCTTTTTAAAAATTACAGACAGGTGAATTTTGTTTTTTCTTTATGAAGAGTTTGACTCTAATAATATGAGGAAACTACATTATCGGTTTCCTTTTCTTTATTTTGATGACATGTAGTATATATTTTAATTTAATCATATTCCTTTAACAAAAATTACAAAATTAATTTTTGCACTAATACTAATTTGTAAAAAATAACATGATTATTTATTGTTCTCATATAATATTGAGTCTATAACAAGTGAGAAAAGTATATTAACGTTTCTAAAACAACTGGTGGGATGGAGATCCAAACTCACGATATTTTAGTCAAGGATATACTTTTTAATGCTACGGTTAGATTTGATTCATATATTTACATCTTTTTGCTATAAGTTTATCACCATAAATCAATTAATAAGGTGATGTATAATAGATTTTGAAAAGTGATAAAAACAACAAAGTTATACTTTCTCTAAAAAAAAAAGAGTTATAAAGTAAACCATCATCCTTCTGTTTTTAGTATCATATATATATACCATTTAAAATACTATTTTAATTTAGTCCCTAAATATTTTTTTTTACTATTTTGGTATTAGTAGTTTCAATTTTTGTTCCTTTTAATCTTTATATTTTCGAAATGTTTGAGAGATATTTTGAAACTAAAGTATAATATAATATCTTTTACAAATTTCCGAAACTTCTAAAATCTTTAAAACCAAACATAATATTTCAAATATATATAATATCTTTGAAAAAAAAATCAGTAAAACTTTTTTTGTAACCGTATGAATTTATTTTTTTTGTCTTTTAACACATACATGCTCCAAACTCATATTTTGTCTTTTCTTGTCTTTAGTTTTCAATATTTTGCTTAAATTTTATAAATGTTTTTAAAAAGTAAATAAACTCGCAAACTGATAAAAAACGTGTGGCACTATATATATATATATTTTTTTTTTTTTTAATTTTCACTATTTTTTTCCCTTTTCATTTATCAAAACTCACAAACCAAAAAACATTTATAAAAAAAAACAATTTCATAATCCACGTTAGTTCTAAAAAAACAATGAAATACATCACAAATTAGTCTCTCCTTCTCAATTCCCAAGTCAATTTTCTTGTTTTTTGTTTTGTTCTTTTTTTATATGTGAAAAATTAGATAAATATTTAGGAGTTTCAAAATATTTACATATTTCAAAATGGAAATTGGAAACCAAAAACATCTGAAATTATTAATATATATATTTTTTGTTAACTATTATTGGTTTTTAGGTGTAGTGAATTAAGCTTTGAATAAGTTCGTTTAGATCCCATTTGATAAAAAAGAAAGATTTGTTAACTCGCAACTTTTATTTTATTTTGTTTTCATTTGTTTATAAAATTTTTTTTCTTCTGGATTGATAATTAGTAAGCTTATTTTTTTTTAAATTAAAAATTAAAAACATCATGAATTAAGAAAATTGAGAATAAATCGGTTTTAAGAAAATTAGAATGAAATAGTTAAAATTAGATTGTATTGCTAATAATTTGTTTTATTTAGAATAGAATATCATAAATATCTGAATATTTAGAATTTGAATATATTTTCAAATAATATCTTATCTTGAAATTAAAAAGAAAAAAGAATCTAATTATTAGTTTATTTATATAACAATCTATAAGTATTATTAATTTTCTATACTTGCCTTTGCCTTTTACTGAAACTGTGTAATTTCAGTAAAGGGCAAGTATAGATAATTTTTTTTTAATTATTTGATATATTTACACCATAATTAACAAAATGAAGTTGGGGACAAAAAATATAAGCACTTGTTTGGTAACGTTTTCGTTTTCCAAGCATTTTGTAATTAATTATGTTTATTGTTTCTCATTGTTGGGAACATTCTCAAAATTGTATATATGTGCACTTTTGAACTTCAATTACTAAAACAAAAATATGCAAAAACATGCCTAAAATAAAATTCATATTAAAAAATATTTCCATATCTCAACAATCATATGTAATATTTTAAATATATATAATAAAATAATTAAAGATACCTGTGTTGTAGACAAAATCTTGCTCCAAGTTTGCTATTTCTATTAAATTTGAACGATTCCTACAACAAAAGAAAATTAATAATAAAACTAAAAATTAAAAAAATAAACAATAAAATAATTAACAATTACGAATGACGATGAAGATAAAATTGAAAGGAAGAAAGGAAGGAAACAAAAAATGGAAGGGACGAAGGGAAGGAAACAAAAATAGGGTTAAAATGAAAGTAATGGTGAAGATAAAATGAGAGGAAGAATGGGAGAGTGAGAGGAAGAATGGAAACTGACCGAGTTTTGAAGGGAAGAAAAATGAAATTTGAAGAGAAGAAAAAAAAAAGAAGGAATACTCGGTCAAATCCTGGTGCAGAAAACCCTGAACCGCACAGGGAATAGTTGCATTTCCAACATAGAGACGCATCCATACCTCCGTCTCACGAACTTAACTGACTTCGTCAAGACTCCGTCTGTGTGCACTGAATGCGCCTCTTGAAGAGACGCATTCTTACAAACACGGTCAAATGCGTCTTTCAAAAAGACGCAACACCCCAAAACTCTAAATACTTCACAACTCACCCGTTTTTTTCAATAAACTTTGAAAAAGTCTTCAGTTTTTCAAAAAACCCAGAAAAAGGTAGGTAGATATTAAAGGAAAAAAAAAACATAAGTAACCCATAATGTTGATCTTCGCCTACGAAGTCACTCTGCAGCGGCAAGACTAGTCTCCAGTTCTGCCATCCATTTGCGTTGTTGATTGATAAGCGTCTCCTGCCATGAAATCCGTTCTTGGATCATCTCATACATCCGCAATATTGAATGGGCGTTGCATTGAGCCTTGAGAGTACTGTACGATGTTATCCAGAGCATCTTGTGCCCTTTGGAACCATCCATAGTCACTGTCTCTTGAAGTAACTACTCAAGTATTTATGTGACTAATAATCTATTCATCTATTTCACCCCCTCTTATTCTTTCGATCTTTTTCTTCGTCAACAGCAATCTTACTTCCAGCGTTTGAACCATTCTTCTCACCTCGTCTTTCTCTCTCTCCATCGTTTCTCTGCAAATTAAGTTCTTCGAAAGCGTGTTTGTGATACGCGAGGTTGGATTTTGCGTTAGCTAACTCTTCCTTCAATGTGTAAATCGTCTGGTTCGCATCGTCTAGATTGTTGATTTCTCGGCATACTGATTCTGTACAGGTGGACTGTTCACATTGGGCTGCTATGGTGGTGGCGAAGTGCTACCCTTAGATGAATTAGGTATGGCAGAGACGGAAGTACTCGTTACACTCCCTGACATTTTAGAGTTTTGTCAATTAATTTCGGGTAATTGTTGGGTTCGGTATTCATGCGTATTTTTATTTATACCCGTTGCATAACAACATTTGACTTCAACATTACATGCATTGGATTCAATGGGCATGACTATTGCATGCATCGGAAAACGAACAGTCATGCAAATCGAATTGGGAAGTGTAAAAGATAATTAGAAAATTGCCAAAAGTAGGACCATTTTAATAAGGTTAAAGAGATTGATGATCATTTTTTCATTTAAAGAGGGTGAAAAGTTATAACTACCCCTCTCCTAATTTTCTCCCCAATTTCCCCCATATGAAACTCTCAGATTTTTGAAACTCCGTCTCACACCAAAAAGAACCCTCTCTCACACACCGTTGATCTTCTATTTCTTCCGACGACCAAGCTTCCATTTTTTCCGAGGATTGAGGTGACGACGGCGAGTGCTAACAACAACGACGAACTCCAGTGAGTTTGCTTCCATTTATTCCGACGACCAAGCTTCCATTTTTTCCGGGGACCAAGCTTCTATTTCTTGGTTCTTAGTTTTAATTTTTTCATTCTTCTAAGCATTCTTATCTTCGTAACATTTATTTTATTCTTCGTAGCTTGAATTTTTCGGTTGATTGTTTGATTTTGGCATTGGAAGATATTACAATATATTTCAAGAAAAAAAGTTAAATGTAAAATGGTAATTTCTCTTGGATATTGTTGTTTTCCTTTTACCAATTTGTTTTATTTGAAACTATTTAGAAGATATAGATGATATTGAATCAATTGACACTTGTATTTTATGTTCTTGCTTGGATTTTGGCATTGCAATATGTTTCAAGAAAAAAAAAACAGAATGTAAAATGGTCATATTTGTTGGGTATTCTCTTGTTTTCCAATTTGCTTTACTACGGTGGACACCGTCTTCTTGGTTAAGTACACATCCGTATTACCTTTATTTGAATTTGTACATAATCACAAACATTTTTTAATATCGTAAGTGCACATCTATATTACATGTTTTTGAATTTGCAGCGTTATCTCAGAGTAACGTGGAAACTATATCAATAGTGTTGTCAAGATAAACTTACATTCAATTGGCAAGTTGAGTACAAATTGATCAATTACATTATCGGATCTAATGACGACTTTAAGGATGCTTGGGCTGATGTCGACTATGTATATGCACCATTCAACGTGAAGAGCAACCATTGGGTGTTAATATGTTTTGACTTTCTTGATTGTCAGATAAAGGTATGGGATTCCCTCCCAAACTATTCTACAATAGAAGAGATGACATTGTTTCTAGAGCCGGTGCGAACATTAGTGCCATTGATTTTGCACCATACTAGATTATTTGATAGACGAGGTGGGTCACCTGTACATGTGCAGCCTTGGCCAATTGTAATTGTAGATTCAACACCAATTCAATGTAATGGTAGTGATTGTGGTGTATTTACGATTAAGTTTTTCATATACATTGTAACTGGTGCTCATTTTAGAACTCTAAATCAAAAGAACATGAATTATTTTAGAAAACGACTAGCCTTCCAAATATGGACGAATATTCGTATGTATTAATGATTTAACGTTGCTATTTCATGTAAATATACATGCAAGAAAGATATTTGATATTATAGATGCTTCATATTTTTCGAGTGAGCTTGTTTGAATTTTTTACATTGCAAAACAAAAAAAAATGAAAAAAGAAAAAAAAAACAGGTTGGATGAACATTTTCATGGGTTATTGTTTGGTTTGAGTTGCAATCCATTGCAATATGCTCCAATATATTGCAAGAAAAAAAAACATATTGTCAAAAATAAGTACTACTTCTCTATTATTGTTTTTCTCTAACTCATTTGCTTCATTTGAAACTACATTTTGAATTCAAGGATGCTATTAAATGAATAGGATCTTGCATTTTCATGGGTTATTGTTTGGTTTGCAACAAATTGCAATCCAGTGCAATACATTGCAATATATTGCAAGGGAAAAAAAACAGATAATTCAATGTCGTTGTTGCTTTCGCAAAGGATTCTCAATTATGCTGCCACATCAAACCTTCAACCTAATTCATTTAATATTATTATCTAGGTTTACGTGTATTGATTATTTTATTCATTGTTACAATTTGTTTTGTTTAATTTTTTGTTTTTTCATTTAATTTTTCTTTATTTATTATATATTTTTTTTCACAATTAATCATCGGTCATTTTTTGTGATTACAGCGTTTCCTCGATATTGAACGTGGGGTTTTCGATACAAAAGAGTTAAGAGAATTAATCCAAAAGAGATGTAACCATTCGATGGAACCAAGAGTTAATATAAAAGAGTTGTGACTGTTCGAGTGAAAAGATGTGTTGAGAGAAGTTAATCTAATGAGAAGTGCAACTTTTTGATGAAGTAATGCATCCATCTCCATATAGGTGTCCTAACAAATCATCTATAAAATAAAAAAAATTATGTCTTTTTTTTCTTTGTCCTAAAACTCATTTTCAAAATATTAATCATGAATTTTATTTTCTTCATGAGTGAAAATTGAACCATGTCAAAAGAATCTTTGATAATTTAGAAACTTATTTAATCGATTAAGAGGTATAGTATAAAATTACATATTCGTGATTCAACTTTTAATTTTTTTTAGATTATTTTAATCTATTTATGCATATTTCTTTTAAGTTATATATTCATCATACATTCGTGTTTTAATATTTAGTCAATGTTCTTTTCAAGTTTAATTTAATATTTAGTTAATGTTCTTTTCAAGTTTTAAAATATATTCATGTTATATTTTAGTATTAGCTTTCCTATTTATCTTAATATGACTTTTTGATTGATGTTGTTCTTATTTTATCTTTTTCATCATGTGATTCTTTATCCCACATTTTTTCAATGATTTTATGGCAGTACACTATTCAGTTTCTTTCTCAAATTTTAATTCTTTAATTTATCTTATTTGAGATTCCTTCTTTCTTATTACATAATATACCCAAGATAAAAAAACTTGGTACAAGTAAATAATTCAAGAAAACACACACAAAATTGTTGTGGTTGTTTTTTTTTTTCCGAAAATCTTCAACGAATAAGAATTGTCCAATTCAAATAAATTTTATTGTATTGAAATTTATGATTACATAGATAGTAATGAGTTATTGTGGGTAGAAGTTTAAGAGAGAGCAGTTAGAAGAGTTCTTACTTTAAAAGGGTTAAAAAAAAATTATCGAAATTAATAATTATTAAATTTTATTGATAAAAGAGATAGATTCTCTTCCATAGTTAATATATATATTATGGGTGAGCAAAAGATATCGAAAAACCAGTCTGACCAACCAAAACTGACTGAATTGACATCGGTCAATCAATTTGATAAATATTTCGGTCAGAATCGATTTTCTAAAATGAAAATCGATTTTTGGCTGGTCGGTTCTTTCCGACCGATCGGCGATTTACTTCTATTAAAAAAAAAAACTAAATAGAAGTAGACTGCACTAAATGCAGTCTGCAACGATATTAAATGGCCGCTGGCCAAGGAATTGAAAACCAACGTCGCATTTAATGGCCGCTAGTTTTAAGGTTGTTTTTTTAATTATTATTATCAAATATCAAATTTGTTTTTCTCCTCCCATCCCATTCCTTATTTTTTCTCTCTCCCCCCCTATTCTTTTCTTCCCTTCTCATATCTCACCTGCACACCTTCTCCTTCCTCTTCTTCTTCCCATCTTCTAAATCGTTGATGCACAACAGTCCACCCACAGCCCCATGCTTAGTAGTCACTCACCGCCCCTTCGAGTCCAACACTGGCCCTCGTGCTCATCCCTTATTTCTATGTTTGCAATGTCGTAGCTCAAAAGAATAAAAAAAAGAATGTTAAGAAAACCGATAAAATCGATCGATCGATCGAATCGACTAGTCGACCAGTCGATGCAAGTTGGCATCACGAAGAAATCGGTTTTCAAGACACTGACTTAGGTCAGTTTTCGGTGTCGGAGTTGGCCAAAAACCGACCTTGACCAACTGATGCTCAACCTTATATATATATAATAAGATAGATTTTATAATTATTTATTTACTATTCGGGTTTAATTTATTTTTTTCGCCATGCATTTCAATTTTTGTATTGTATCTATTTTATTTTTATTTTTCTAATATCAAAGCATTATTTCTTATCTTACTTACAAAAGGTTATCTTAATATACTTAACTATACCATTCATTTTTTTAAATTTTCTAATAGTTTTGTCTCCATATTTAGATTAGTATGTTTGTTTGGTAAGAAAGTTGTTAATTATTGTGCCAGTAGGTATAAATTGTATTTTATGATTATTTTTATATTTAAAAGGTACAATATCATTTATATTTATCCTTTTAAAAATAGAAAAAAAATTGATTTTTCAATTTTAGAACGTAGCTTAAGAGTAATAAATAGGTAATTTTATTTATTCCCATCATTTAAAATTAAATTATAATTTTGACTATCTAACAAATTATTTCACTTTTTGAATTTTTAGTTACATAATTTGATTTAATTTATTATGTTTTAATTAACAATAGATTTGCTTATCTTTAAATTTATAAAAAATTTTTTAAATAAAAATTGATACGACTACAGCGAATCGGTCTTCATAAATTCGCAACATCTAAAAGCGAAGCACTGTAAGAAGAAAGCATCTGTCTGTCCGTTTGACAAATGGTTATTTCCGTTTGATATTGGGATATATCGTTATCGATACCATTATATAAACTTGAATCAATTCCAATTTTTATCCAGGCATAAACACAGCCTAATAGTTACCGTTACCGTTTGAACTATATTTCCAATTGTTATCGCGATATCGTCACTGATGCCGTTATTAGAACTGCACATACACGTCGATCGCTACCGTTACAGTTTGAACTATATGTCCGACTGTCATATCAATATATTGATAGCGATGTCATTAATCAACGAGGCAACCACATCGAAGCGCATACATCAGTATCGTTATTATATGGGCTTTTACAGACGTCACCTTTAGGCATCCAAGTATACTTCCCATCGATATGATGATGTATCTTTATCGATATCGTTATCGGTGCATTCATCGACGACACTGTTCTTATATGGTCATATAAAACTGTGGCTTGGTTATCAATATCGTTATTGTTTGTTCACACCCACAAATATTTTCAATAAATACGGAGATACAGCGTTATCGATACCATCTTTATCTAGGCATATACCGATGTTGAACTCTGATGCGACTACTTTCTACTTCTAATCTACAGATGAGCTGATTAGTAGAATTTAACTACTACATCCAAACTTGTCAGCATCATATTAATACTCGTCTATTAGTTTCTTTCATGCTTACTACCCATCATCGAACATAAATTTGTACACCAACCAATCTTCCACTTATAATTCGTCTATATAGGTGTCATCTTGCACGATCATCTAACACAAAAGTATTTAAAGCGCATTTAAATCTTACTCTAGAACAAACTGTGCGATGTCTGACGAAGTGGCCAATCGCCATGTGATCGTCATTCATTAGATGATGAGGTCACTCAGGAAGTTCATGATATGATGGAAACAAAATGTCATTACAACTCTTCCAGCGACTCTGATTATAGCGATGGCGAATCTAAATCTACTGACGACAAGTCCCTGACGGATCAGTTGCACAAAGCAGAGTGCAACTTACGCGAGGCGGAAGCAAGGGTTGCAGTATCGCAGATGATGGTCGACGAGTATTGTGCCCAAGTCCGCACTCTGGAAGAGGACAATAGGCGTTTAAGGGAGAGGGTGGCCGAACTGGAGAAGTTACAACCGACTTAGTCCCATGCTTCACAATGTTGGGTTTTATGCCCTAAACTCATGGTTTGTAAACATAAAACAAATATTTATTCAATAAAGTTGTTATTGAAGTTTATTTTAGAATTGCATGAACCCAAATCCAATAAACTAACATGGATAATGTTCCAGTAGTAACTTAAAGGTCTATAGTATATGGATAATGTTGGGTATCTTATCCTAGTAACACTATGGATACGGCCGACTTTGTAATAGTTACAAATGACTTGATCCAGGTCGTTCATGTGAAGACATGTGAGTGAGAGTACTTATACAATGAGTTTGTGTAAGACCGGACCACGAAATAATTAATCTTTACCTGTAACACCGTTAGCTAATAGATTAATATTTCAATAGGATGACCAGGTAACTCGACCTCAATGTTGAGTAGGTTATGGACTCCTGCCAGTTAGTGCTCATCCTTTGATTTGTATGGGTGAGAGTGACCCAAGTCGCCGATTCAATATTCCTACCATTTTGAGGATGAGACTGAGTTGGGAGCTGGAAACATAACTTCACAAGATGGAATTCACTCCTCCCCGATTTTAGGGGAGTAGATGAGTGTTCCATTTAGTGTTGACTCTAGGACTTGAATAAGGGATCCACCCTCTCATTAGCCCGAGAGGGACTTCCAGTTATTGGTCGGACCATAACCGAGTTGTTCATTAGAGGATCATCAGTACTTAAGGTCCAAGATGTAATGTAGGGGTAAAACGATAATTTGACCCAACCGTGATTATTAACACTCATGAAGGATTGACTTGCCGTTAATGGTCAAATTCCATGGACGCAAAATATTATACAGTAAGAAGAGTGCAGCTGTGGGTCTTTAGTGGAGTAACCGAGAGTTAACGAATGTTGATTAATATGGTTAATAGTTTAATCAACTAATCTCGTACCGTTAGAGCTTTTGATCTGTACATCCATTAGGTCCCTTTGCTAGCTCGTAAAGGATAGTTGTTAGGGTTGACTTTTTACTGCAGAAATATGTGTCGGTATGTTTGTTTGACCACGATTTTAAACCCTGTCCCATTATTATTTGCCAAAAAATATTACATATTCTTAAAGTAGAATATACATAGAACATTTCTGGACAAATTGCAATATATGGTATTTTAGGAAAAAAATGAGAAAAACATGGTCAAAGTTCGAAGAAAATAACAGTTTTCCTGATTCTACAAGAATTGCGCTTGGCGCAAATTGGGAGCATTTTTTCCAACTTTGCAAAAACGTGCGTTTTGATTAATGAAGGGTAAGGAGGACATTTTCAACATGTTTGAATCAAGCTACAACCGTGAATCCAAGTCAAAAAGGGGTTGTTAGGTGAATCTCAACCCATTTCCACCTAGAAAGATGGAGAGTTCAACCAACTCAAGGGCTTATAAAATGGAGCTTCTCCCTCAGCTTCAAATCATTCCTTCCAAGCTTGTTTTCAACTTCATTTCATTCCTTCTTCGTTGTAGAACTCGTTATTATGCTTTAGATTTAAGTTTTAGTTGTTATTTCCTTGTATTTTCATACTATTGCTTATCGTATTGCTTTTAATTCAAGTTCTACCTTTTGTTTTTCATCTATTATGTTCTTCTTAAGTTCTTTAATGAGTTTACACTCCTCTTACACTTGAAAGAGAAGAGAATAAAGTTAGAACTCCTTGTACGACTTATTTATTCGTTTTAATTCAATGAAAAATAATTCCTTTATGTTTTTGTGCATTTTCTTTCCTTTAATTATGCATTAAATTAGTTATCAATCTCTTTGTAGAATGCCTTAGTCAAAATGATTTGATTTTCAACACGTTTGAGATTTTGTCCAGATTGCGCCTGTCACTTTTTTAGGTTAGTTTCTAAAAACTTCTCTTTATGTCTTTTTTCCATTTGGCTGGTGGGATTTTGATTTATACACTAAAACCCAATTCTGAGAAGGGTAGGTTAGGTACAATAATAGAGAACCAATATGGGATGTTGACTTAGACATAAGTGCATAAAACATGGTCTTAGACACAAACCCTCTGACCCATAATGCAAATGAGTTGATAAATAATCTCTAGGATTGTAATCGCACACGGAAATATGATTGTAGGTTACCCTTGTCTTTGCAGCAACCAAAAGCAATAGTGAAAGAGTAGAACTCAGTTTCCCAAGAAAAGCTAGAGAATTGCGTCTGGTGCATTTTCCCAATAGTGTGTATTTCCCATGTTTTGCATCAAAACTAAGGTAGGAAGCAAAGATGTTGAGTTTTATAACATTGTTTGACATTTCAAACTTCAAACAACACTTTTTATCACATTTTTCTCTATAAACCACAATTACATATCTGAACCATTCACTTCTTAAAAACTGTTTTGAAAGCAACAAGTCCCTGAGGATTTGACCTTGAATTACTCACAAGTATTACTTGTAACCGTATGCGCTTGCACGAGTCTCTAATCTTTTTAAAAGTTGAGAAAGTCCCAACAAGTTTTTGGCGCTGTTGCCGAAGACTTAATTTTCAAAATCATATATTTTTTCTTTAAGTGAATTGTTCCATGTGTGATTGTTGCATACCTCTCTCATTGGACTTAATTATTATATCTAACCTTTAAGGGAGTTGTGTACGAGCACATAGTTTGGTTGGTTGACCTTTGATCTAGAGACTGAAAGAACCCTTAAAAGGATAAGGCGTGAGCAGAGGTTGAGAAAAGAAAGAGAAAATCAACAAGAGAAAGAAGTTGAAGTTGAAGAAGAGACCATCAAGATGAATAGAAACCCACAATATCCTCTACCTCCACTATCAACAAAAGCCTTGCAGCCTTCCATCATTGAACCTCCAGAACTGGAGAAGAAACCCCTACTCTCTCATCTAAAATATGTATATTTGGGTTTAAACGATAATTTGCCGGTTATTATTTCTTCGTATTTGACTGATGAACATGAATCTTTACTTTTGTAGATTTTATCTAAGTACAATAGGGCTATTGGATGGACCATAGCGGAAATAAGAGGATTTAGCCCAAATTTTTGCATGCACAAAATCATCCTAGAAGGAGCCACCAATTCTATCGAGAGCCAAAGTAGGCTGAACCCCAAAATGAAAGAGGTGGTAAAGAAAGAGATAATAAAATGGTTAGATAACGGGGTGATCTACCATATTTCTGATAGCAGCTAGGTTAGCCCGGTCCAATGCGTTCCCAAGAAGGGTGGTATGACAGTGATAACTAACGATGACAACGAGTTGATCCCGACAAGGATGGTGACTGGTTGGAAAGTGTGTATGGACTATCGTCGCCTAAATAACGTAACTCGAAAAGACCATTCTCCACTTCCCTTTATTGACCAAATGCTTGATCGTCTTGCAGGGAAGGAGTGCTATTGCTTTTTAATCGGGTATTCTGGTTACAACCAGATTACAATAGCTCCAGAGGACCAAGAAAATACCACTTTCAAGTGTCCCTCCGGGACATTTGAATTCTGGAGGATGCCGTTCGGTCTTTGTAATGCTCCCGCCACCTTCCAAAGATCCATGACCGCTATTTTCTCTAATATGGTAGAAATATTTATGGATGATTTTTCTGTGTTTGGTGGGTCCTTTGAAGTTTGTTTAGAAAATTTAGAGAATGTTTTAAAAAGGTGTGAAGAGACTAACCTTGTGCTTAATTGAGAGAAGTGTCATTTTATGGTACGTGAAGGAATGGTCCTAGGTCACAAAATTTCAGGAAAAGGAATTGAGGTCGATAGGGATAAGATAGATTTGATGGCCATATTACCCCTCCTACTATTGTAAAAAGTGTTAGAAGTTTCTTAGGACACACGAGTTTCTACCGCCATTTTATAAAAGACTTTGCACAAATTTCTAAACCTCTGTGTCAGATGTTAGAAGTAGATCGACCCTTTGATTTTGCTGAAAACTGTTTGAAAGCTTTTGAGACACTAAAAGATGCACTTAGTTCAGCACCCATCATAATTGAACTAGATTGGAACTTACCATTCGAACTAATGTGTGATGCAAGTGATTTTGCAATAGGTGCGATGTTGGGTCAGCGAAAAGGTAAAGTTATTCATCCTATTTATTATGCAAGTAAGACCTTGAACAGTAGTCAGTTAAACTACACTGTAACTGAGAAAGAGCTTTTAGCTGACATTTTCGCATTTAACAAATTTTGTTCATATGTAATTGGGACTAAGGCGATAGTTTTTACGAATCATTCTGCATTAAAATACTTGTTTGCTAAAAAAGAAGCCAAGCCTAGGTTAATTAAATGGATATTATTGCTACAAGAATTTGATTTAGAGATAAAAGATAGAAAAAGAACAGAAAACCAAGTAGCAGATCACTTGTCTAGGCTAGAGTCTTCTTGCAACATGATAACTCGAAAATTAAAGAACATTTTATGGATGAGCATCTATTAGCTATTTCTGAAGTCCCTTGGTATGCTGATTATGCAAACTATCTGGTGAGCAACATTATTCCTAATGACTTAAGTAAGCACCAGATTAAAAAGTTTTTTTTTCATGATGTTAGGTTTTATAGATGGGATGAACCTTTCTTGTTCAAATTGGGACCTGACAATATTCTTCCCATATGTGTTGTTGAGCATGAACAGAAGGAGATTTCGGAGGCGTGCCACAAATCACCATATGTTGGACATTTTGCTGGACGTAAAACTGCAGCGAAGATCCTCCAAAGTGGTTTCTTTTGGCATTCCCTATTTGGAGATGCTCACATATTCGCTCAAAGTTGTGACCGATATCAAAGATCAGGTAACTTGACGCGGTAACATGAGATGCCTTTAAACCCAATATTGGGAGTTGAACTTTTCGATGTTTGGGGCATCGACTTCATGGGTCCGTTCCCACCTTCATTAAGTAAGAATTACATTCTGTAAGCTGTTGACTATGTTTCGAAAAGGGTTGAGGTTTTGTTTGGCCACCCCTACTAACGATGCCAAGGTAGTTTCTCTCTTCTTGCAAAAGTTTATTTTCACTAGATATGGTACACCTAAAGCTTGATTAGTGATGAGGGCACGCACTTTTTAAATAGAATAATGAGTAATTTGTTAAAAAAGTATAACATCCATCATAAGTTTGTCACTAATTATCACCCTAAAACGAATGGATTAGCGGAGGTATCTAATAGGGGCAATAAAATCTATTCTAGAGAAGTTTGTGAATAAGAATAGGAAGGACTGGGCTATTAAACTTGATGATGCTTTCTGGGCATATAGAACTGCTTATAAAACTCCGTTAGGCTTGTCCCCTTATCGCATTGTTTTTGGTAAAGCATGTCATCTTCTGCTAGAATTAGAACATAGAGCATTTTGGGCTACGCGAAAACTATATTTTGACTATTTTACTACAGGTGAAGCAAGGTTGCTACAGTTACATGAGTTGGATGAGTTTCGTCAGTTTTCTTATGAGAATGCTAAGATGTATAAAGAACAAACCAAAAAGTGGCACGATAAGAAAATAATGGATAAGAACTTGGAACCTGGTGACTCAGTTTTGTTGTTCAATTCTAGATTAAGGTGGTTCCCAGGTAAGCTTAAGTCTAGATTATCAGGCCTGTTTGTTATTGAACGTGTTTATCCACCACATGGAGCTGTGAATTTGTGTGATCCGAAAGGTAATATTTTTAAGGTAAATGGGTATCGAGTAAAGAAATACTTTTGTGAGCATATTGACAGAGGCAAAACCTCTGTACTACTGAAAGAACCATGAAAAAGACTATGAGAACAGTCCCTCTATCAGCGTTGAGGGTGTTTTTATGTAAAATATTTTTTGTCTTCTTTTGAAATTTTTACATTTATTAAGGCTTTTTTTGTGTATATTCCAAACATAATTTTTGTTTTTGCATTTGAATTTTGTTCGATCAAGTTCCAACCTTCCTTAAAATTGCGCTAGGCGCAATTGAAGAAAATAAATGGGATTTTCGAAATTTAGATTAGAGCTTTCGTGTTGGGTTTTATGTCCTAAAACTCATAGTTTGTAAATGCCAGATATACTTTTATTATTCAATAAAGCTGTTATTGAAATTTATAATCAATAGGTATTTATTAATCCAATAAAATGTTCTTATTAGATCTAAATCCAATAAACTAAGGATCCTAGACTGTTACGTGAGACTCAAACTTTATGTAGAGACATAAATGTGCATCAAGTTTGAGTTAACAGTCTAAATGGTCTATTGTATAGGAATAAGGTTGGACACCTAATTCTGGGGACACTATGGATGCGGCCTACTTTGTAGCTAGTACAAACGATATGGTCCTAATTCGTTCGTGTGGAGACATGCGAGTGGGGGCGTCTCGTGCAAAGAGTGTGCATAAGACCGAACCATGAGATAGTCACTTTTACTTTTTAACACCGTTTACTGTCTAAAACTGACTATCTCGACTTTGATGGTCTAGGTAACTCGATCTTAATCTGCTAACTATGAACTTCTGTTTACTCAAGATTATCCTTAGATCTGCATGAGTGATAGCAGCTCAACAGCGCTGGCTCAATAAGCCTCCCATTTCAGGGGTAAGACCAGGTAGATAGCTAGGGACATAGGGTGTAAAAAGGAATTCACTCCTACCCACTTCTGGGATAGTAGAAAGGTTGTTCTCTTAAGGGTTGAATCCAGGTCTTAAACAATTGGCACCACCTTCGTCAAAAGGTTTGAGAAGTTTTTTAATTTTTTTAATTTTTTTTATTTGATAGTTGGACTACAAATCATTGTTCATTAGGGGTCAGTGCGACTAAAGGAACAAGAGGTAATTATAGGGGTAAAACGATATTTTGATCCAGCTGTAATTACGAACAACTTGTGAAGGGTCGACTTAACGATCATGGTTATATGAAATGGACATAATATATCTACATTGAGGAGAGTGCAGCTACGGGCTTTAGTGGAATGACTCGGTAGTTAACGAATGTGGGTTAACTAGGTTAAAGAGTTTAACCGGTGAATCTCGGATCGTTGGAGCTCATGATCTGTTGGTCCATATGGTCCCCTGGCTAGCTCATATAGGAATAAACTTGGAATAATTTGAAGGAATAATTCGAATTGTTCGAATTAGGTTAATCATATGAGATATGATTAAGTAATTGATATATGATATCAATTAAGAAATTTGGTATAAATATTTAAATTGGATTTAAAAATTAAAATTATGAATGCGGATTCATAATCGGAGGCATGGATTTAGTCAAATAGTTGGACTTCGGAAAAGTCAAATAGTTGACTTTGACTCGAGAAAGTCAAAGGTTGACTAAGAAGATTAAAATAATATTTTTTAACGAAGTTGGTAGAATATTCCACTAACTTGTTGAGTGGAACATTTAAATAATCTCAAAAATCCACATTTTGACACTTAACCATGTCATGCATAAGTGGAGTGTGTGTTGTAAGCTTTTGGTGAACTTAGACATGCATTTTGACACTTAGCCATGCCATGCATGAGTGGAATATGTGTTGTAAGCTTTTGGTGAACTTAGACATTCAAGAGTTACATGTATTTTTCCCTATTTAAGAAGGTCTTTGTTCAAACATTAAAAACTCTTGAAAGCTTTGGTCATTTTGATGGTTTTGAAAAGCTTACATAACTTCTTTTAGCTCTATATTTCTCTCAACACTGACATCGACACCACTGACATCGCCTTCACCTTGCATTCTGCATACGCCTTCTCTAGGCATTCTTATGCACATCCATGGGGTGTCATAGGTGATGCACCATCCTTCTTGGTCGCATCACGACACTTCTCTCTATGCCCTGAACATGGCCCGACGGGAAACATATGCATGTCGCCACCACTTGTCCACTATGTGGGCGTCACAACCTACTCTCTGCCCGCGTCTGCACGCCAGCGCCAGCCGCCCATGCCTGCATGCCAACGCCTGCCCATTGATAACTCTCCAAAAGAGAGTTATTCCGGTGATTATTTGGGTGAAAATGTGCATTAAAATAGCAAAGTATGTCAAATTTATGTCATAATTAGCCCGAATATTGTTAAAATGCAAATTCTTAGCTAAATATCCTTAGTCTTGAAAACTTTGGCCAAAAATAGCATAAAATCCCGTATTTGTGGTTCATTTGCACATGTTTTTAAAGAAGAGCTAAGAAAAGAAGGAAGTGCTGAACCGGAGCAGAGAAGTCAAGACATTTTCAAGACAGAGCATATGAATGCTGGAGCATTGCAATGCCAGAGCATGAGTGTCCGTATAGTTACTCAAAAACACGGGATTCATTTATGTCCGTACAATCTCCAGTTGGGTGCCCTAAAAACGAAACCCGATATTTAAAGGGTATGTTGCCCTAGCCGATAAACACGCAGATCCCAAGAAAGACAAAAATTGAGAGCTGAAAAGACAAGGGAACGAAATATACCCATTTTCGGGAGGAGAGCTGACGCCAGAAAGGGGAAGCTCGCCTGCTGGAACGAGCTGACTGCTTCTTCTTCTCTGTAATTTAGCTATTTTTCTACTATAGGTTGTATTTCTTCTTCTTCCATTTTGTTTTCTTTACCCATTATGAGCTAAATCCCATTTTGGGGGAGATTTACATGTTGTAACTGATTTGAGACCGAACCTCTAGCTGCTACATTTATTTTTAAGCATATCTGATTTTATTTCTTAATCTTTGCGTTACTATTGGACGCTGTTTCGTGTATGCTAGCTTCTGTATTGACCCGGAAGGGCTTATGGGTGCTGATTTGTTTTGCTTGTGATTAGCGCTTTTCTATAACTATAGGGATACAGAGGAATGGGGTCCCCTAATCATGCCTATAGCTTGGGTTTATTGCTTGGGTATTTCGCAACGAGAGTTGTACTTGCTCATGTTTGGGGTGTCTCGAAAGGGAACCCAGTCGAGCTGGACACTAATAAATGTTCTACGCTAGAGGATAAGTTGATAACTTGTGACAGTATGCCGAATCTCCCCCGTTATTGCTTTTTGTGCTACTGCTTTCTCGTGTTGATAGCTTCGAAACTATTTTCTCTTGCAAGTTTCTGTCGTCTTGTTATTAGTTTATTTTATTTTTTTTCCTAGATAATATCCATACCTAATCTTTGTATATTTTTAATTGTTAGTATCTGCTTTTATCGTTAAAATACAACAAAAAATCCCTGTAGATATAACCTTGTTACGTACTACAACCAATGAATCGCGTATACTTGCACGTGTTGTCAACACAGTTGTGTGGACGCAACCTCCATCACGTATGTACGCCCCTACCTACCGCACACGCCCGTGCGCTAACGACTGCCCCAGCACCCGCGTGCCTTCTGTTCGCCTAGCGTCCATGCGCACCCCATGCCCAAGTGC
>NW_019104594.1:548390-571000 GCF_001995035.1 Momordica charantia
TCCGTACGCCCCACTGATCGCCCAGCCATTGCCTTGCCGCCCACTCCACCCATTTAAGGAATAGATTTCCTTTTGATTTTGGATTATTTTGGTGGGATTTGTTTTGGATTTAATTTTCGATTTAATATCTTTAGTTATCATTTTTAAAATTCATCTTTTAAGCAAGTTCTTTACTTTTTAGGAATTTATCAATTTTCAAATTCTTTTTAATTTTGTTATTTTTCTTTAAAGGCCAAGGGCCTTAGCCTATAAATTGGCTTGTACCCCCTCACTATTAAACATCTTGAAATTGTGTTTTAATAGAAAATTGAGAGTGTTTCTATTCCCTGCCTTGTGCAAACCCCCCTCAAATTTTGAATCCTTCTGTGTGGTTGAACTTAGGCTTTCGTATTTGACCCCTCGGAGCATGCTTGTTTGATTGGTCAACAAACTCGTGGAGTGTTTTCGACCTCGAGCATAGTGAGTAATCTGTTTGCTCAAGGTAATGACTGCGAAGGTAATTCCTCTAACTTTTAGTCTTTCAGGTTGAACCAACTATACGATTAGATTCAAGTGGCTTGTGGCTCGAGTAGCTCAATACACTTGGGTTGTCGCGTATCAGTTGGTCTTAGCACATACAAGTTGTTTTCAAGTTTCACAGAACAATCACACCATTTCTAAAATTGAAAGCTTCATTTGATTAAATGAAATGAAATACAAATGTTCTAACAAACAAGAAATTGAAAATAAGTTCCTTTCGATTTTTGGAACTACATACACATTATCTAATAATATATACACATTCTTATTTGTAAACAACTTGAGCTCCCCTACCACCACAGTTGAGACATTCTTATTTGTAAACAACTGTGGGATTTTGCATGAACTGACTAACCCGATTGACAGAGAAAGTAATGTTAGGATGAGTAAATGTCAAGTATTGTAATGAACCCACCAATTGATGATAGAGAGATGCATAAGTAAACATGTGAGTAGAAGCATGAAGATCTATAAAAGTGGACATAGGAGTGGAGCATGATTGGGCCGCGCACGTTCTAGAACGAACTAATAAATCTTGTAAGTACTTTGCTTGGTTCACAAAAATACCAGTAGGCAATGACTTAATTTCTAAACCCAAAAAGTACCTCAGAGCACCAAGATTAGATATTTGGAATTCAGTAGCTAGAGCTTTCTTGAGAACAGTAATGTAGGAAGAATCAGGACCAGTGATGATAATATCATCCACGTATAATAGGAGAAAAGTTAGAGATTCATCCACATACCTTACAAATAAAGAAGTATCAGCAAGAGAAGCCATAAACCCAAGTGTGAAAATATAATTGGTGAAGCATTCAAACCAAGCCCAAAGAGCCTATTTTAGGCCATACAAACTTTTGTGTAAGCAACAAACATAATCACGGCAAGACTTATTAATAAAACCAACGGGCTGAGACATAAAGGCATCTTCCTGAAGATTACCATGCAAAAATGCATTTTTGACGTCAAGTTGAGTACGTGACCAATGAAAATGAGCAGCAAAAGACAGTACAACTCGGATAGTAGGTTTCTTAACGACAGGGCTGAAGGTCTTTCCAAAATCAAAGTCCTCCACTTGATCATAACTCTTAGCCACGAATTGAGCCTTATAATGGGCGATAAAGCCATCACGATTGAACTTAGTGCGAAATACCCATTTACAACCAACAACATTCATATCGGGTGTTCGAGGGACAAGTGACCATGTGCCTTGCTCTTTGGAGAGCTAAAAATTCATCTGACATAACAGCTCTCCACTTAGAAAACTTGACAGCTTCAGTGTATGAAGAAGGTTCTGTAGGAATAGTTAAAGACTCATTGAGGACTGAATACGCCCTGGGCTTAAAAATACATGGCTTTGCCATTGTTTGCATCAGATGGGCATTAATGGGGCGAGCATCAATGGCTGAACTGCAAAAAGTGGATGAGCAAGTAGGATCGCCTCATGAAACAATAGGGAAAGGGGATAATGTAGGGTCTTCATAAGGAGATAAGGCTTTAGGGAGCACGGGATCAGGCGTAACAACAATGGAGGTATGAGTCATAATAGTTGACAAGGGAGCAGAAGAAAAAGGCATGTTATGTGCAGGTGGGACAAGGACAGCACAAAAATTTCGATCAATAGAGAAAGAAGAAACAACGACAAGGTGGTCAGATGGACTGGACGGCTGGTCATGAGGTAATGGTTGGGCATGGGCCAAGGTTAACAGGTGCTTGAGAAGAACTATAGGGTCTATGAAGGAGGAGACATGGGAAGTATGAGTATTAGGTTGGGCAAAAGGGAAGACAATTTCATGAATTACAACATGACGAGAAACAATAAACTTACACGTAGTGGGATCAAAATAAATATAGCGTTTGAAGTCAAGTGTATAGTCGAGAAAAGCATGTTGAGATGTTTTGTGCTCAACCTTACGTTTAGTGTATGGTTTTAATAAGGGGTAACGAGCACATCCAAAAACTGTTAAATAAAGTAAATACAAAGTCTTACCAAAAAGTTTTTCAAAAAGGGAAATCATAACAAGAGAAGAGTGGGCATTCTATTTATGAGAAAGACGGCAGTGGAAAATGCATAAGGCCAAAATTCAGCAGGTGTTGAAGAATGAAACATGATGATAGAGCAGTTTCAACAATGTGCCTGTGTTTACATTCAGCAACACCATTTTGCTTAAGAGTATAAGGCCAAGGAAGAAACAGAAGAATTAACAAACTCACCACCACCATCAGAACGAAAAGTTTTAAGCTTAGAGGAGAGAAGATTTTCAACAAATGGCACAAATTTATGAAGAATAACACTCACATCATATTTATTTGCAATTGGAAAAAGCCAGGTAAACTTGCAAAAATTGTCCACAAAACTAACATAATAGCGACATCCAGTAAGAGAAATAATGGGAGAAGGTCCCCAAACATCACTATGAACAAGTTCAAGAGGAGCAAAAGAAGAGAAGTGAGGCATAGGAAATGATAGTTTAGACATTTTTGCCTTAAGACAACTAGTGCACTCGCAAGTATTAAAAGAATGAGACATTGACAAACCAAATGTAGACAGAGCATGACATAATGCTTTTGGTGAAGGATGGCCAAGCTGATAATGCCAACATTCTCCGTTTTTGCAAGAAGAGCAAAGTTTTTGGGATGTAACTCATTGCATGGTGACGACAAAGTAGACGCACTAGAGATGAGATAGAGTCGATTAACACTCTTTCCTTTATAGAGAGTATTGTCAGTAACCTTATCCTGAATGAGGAACCAGTCAGAGTCAAATACAAAAGTGTAATGATTATCAAGATAAATTTATGAACTGAAATAAGACTTGAGACTAAATAAGGAGCATGGAGCACATTGGATAGGGTAAATGTGTGCGAGGATGTAGAAAGTATACCACTGCCTGTGTGCGTAATATTTAAAGGTTGTCCATTACTGACTGTGACTGATTCCTTTCCATTGTAAGAATCAATTTTATTCAAATTGGATAAATCATTGCTCACATGTACGACCAGCCACTATCTAACAACCAAAAATTATTGTGAGTATTAAGGATGAAGAAGGGGTCATTGCATTTACCGCCATGGCCGCAAGTTGAGGGGGAGGGTGACGACTCTGAAATGCAAAGTTCATTCGGTTGTAGTAATCAAGTGTCACATGCCTTGGCTTTAGACAAATTTGACAGTACATGCGACCACCTCCAAAGATATTGCAGTAATTATTACTACGACCAAAATTAGAAAGTTGGCCATTTGAATGTGATCCACGCCCATTTGGAGGAGGAAGTCCATGAGAACCACTGTTGAAGTGAGGAAGAGCATTTTGTGGAAAGCCACCACCATTACCGTTGCTAAAATTTTTGCCACCGTTATTGCCACAATCGCATCTGCCAAAATTCTACGATTGCCACTGCTTTTGTGATTGAAATTTACTGAATTAGGAAATTGAGCGCCCTTTATAGATACGATTGTAATTGGTACTGGAATAGTTGAAGAAGAATGTGCCGTTAATGTTTTCTCCTCTGCCTCAAGCAAAACAGAAAGTTCCTCTATAGAAATAGTGTCATTTAGTGTTCTAATAGAAGTGTAGAAGGCATTAAAGTTTGAAGTTAGACCATTAAAATGTGAATAAGAATTTCCTCATCACCTATTTGAACAGATGCAGTAGCAATATGTCAAAAATATCTTTAATCCGACGAATATACTGCTTGACATACTTAGTAGAGGACTTTTTTTACCGTATATAGGGCAGTGCGTAATTCAAGGATGCTGGAACGAGATCTAGCAGAGTACTTCATTGAAGGCAGAGGGTGAAAGTGTAGCATTAATTAGTGTGGTAAGACCCTGATCACGAGAACTCCATTGAAGGAATGTGGTATTGACTTTGGTGGTTACTGAACCACTGCCACATCGAACAAACTATTCCAGTGAAGGAGAAGAACTGTAACATGGCCAAAAAAGGAATGTGCTCGTAGAGTTAAGGACACCTGAAAACGCAAAAGTACGTAGTTTGTAGAATCAAGTCGAACAGATATGAGATTGCAAATGTTCGAAAGAAGAAACAATGGAGAAGAAATGGTAGATGCATTCATGAAGGAAGAAGAAGTAGAGGAAGTATCGCCCATGGTGGACTTGTGGAGCGAAAAAAGGGACCCCAATGACATGTGTCAATGGGCTCCGATACCATGACAGGACTAACAGAGAGGGATGAAGATAAAACAATTTCTGTATTGTGATGACTTTAAAGTGAATACAAAGAGCCATTTTATAGAGCCTAAGTACAACTAATTTACAAATAATACTAAATAAGCTAGCTAATTTAAAGGAGAATCCCATAACTAGAGAAGGTTATAACAATTAACCTAATAACGAGCCCTCCTTCATATAGGAGTTGTACATGAACTTAAGGGCTTCACGTCGAGCTTGTGAGGACAGTTATCCAAACACATCAGATTGCTCGCCAAGATGTAGACCTCGACCTTGTCATTGGCCTTGATCTATTGGTCATAGGCGTTGCACACTGCCACAGTGGCGTTAGGCGCAGAAGCTTCAGGATATTCCTCTTGCAAGACGAATCTAAGATCATCTATTATGAGTATAGTGTTTAGGTTCGATTTCCACTGTTTGTAATTATCACCGTTAAGTTTTCAGCGGCTGAAAGAGCAATAATAGAAGTCAACATGCTCAAAATGTTGTCAAAGTTGGAAGAAAATCACATAATTTGTTTTTGCAAGAAATGCGTCGGGCGCAATTTGGGCATGGTCAACCTCCAAATCGTGCATTTCACTTCATGAAGGGTAAGAGAGTCATTTCCAACATGTTTAAATGAAGCCAAAACCGTGAGTCCAAGTAAAGGAGAGTTTGTTTAGAGAATGTCAACCCATTTCCACCTAAAATGGTGTGAAGTTCAACTAATTTGAGGGCCTATAAAAGCAAGCCTCTCATCCAGTAGCAAATCATCCATTTCCATCCCATTTTCATCTTCATTTCTTCTATTCTTAGCTGTAAATTTCATTCATAAGCTTTGGAGTTATGTTTTAGTTGTTCTTTTCTTGTATTTTCATACTTTTACTTATCGTATTGCCTTTAATTCAAGTTCATACTTCCATTATTCATCTATTGTATTCTTTTTAAGTTCTTAAGTGAGTTTACACTCCCCTCACGCACGAAGGAGAAGAGGGTTAAGCTAGAACTTTTTGTAAGCCATTATTATTCATTTAAATTCAATAGAAATTTATTCTTTTATGTTTTCGTGTATTTTCTTTCCTTTAGTTATGCACTAATTTATTTATCAACCTCTTTGTGGAATGCCTTGGCTAAAATGAATTGATTTCGAGCATGCTCGATATTTTTCCAGATTGTGCCTGGCGCAATCTTAGATTGGCTTCTAACAAATTTTCTTTACATCTTTTTTCCATTTGGCCACTAGGAATTGATATATGCACTAAAACCCAGCTTTGAGAAGGGTGGGTTAGGTAAAGTAATGGGAAGTCAATATGAGATGTGACTTAGACATAAGCGCATAAAACACGATCTTAGACATAGGCCCTCTGACCCATAAATGAAAATGAATGGATAATTACTTTCTAGGATAGTAATCACACATATAAATATGATTGTAGGTTACCCTAACCTATGCAACAATCAAAAGCGGTTCGTGAAAGAGTATAAGTCATATTCCCAAGATTAGCCAAATAGTGGCTGGTGCATTTTCCCTTAAGTTTGTATCTTCCATATTTTCCATCAAAGCTAAGGTAGGAAGCAAAGAGGTTGTGTTTTATAAAATTGCTTGATATTTGAAACCCCAAACAACAACTTTTGTCACAATTTTCTTCATAAACCACAATTGCATCTTTGAACCATTCGATTCTTAAAAACTATTTTGAAAGAACATGTCCCTGAGGATTCGACATTGGATTACATCCAAGTATTACTTGTGACCGTGTACGCTTGCACGTGTCTCTTATCTTTAAAGGTAGAGAAAGTCGCAACAGTGACACACCATTATGTTGGGTGTGTTGCCCTAAACTCGTAGTTTGTATTTATGTAAAAACAAATTCAATAAAGTTTTATTCAATAAATATGTTGGTGAATTCATAGCATTGCATTGTCCAAAATCCAATAAACTAAACATTCAAGGTTATTATCATGTAACCGGGACAACATATATATTGGGTATATATTTTATATACTGGGTATATAATTGATATACCCCTGATATATGAGGTATATATTTGATACACCCCTGATATACAAGTGGATAATGTCCCGTGAATAACCTAAAGGGTCTATAGTATATGGATAATGCTAGGTACCTTATCCTGACAACACTATGGATAGGGCCCACTCTGTAAATGTTACAGACGACTCGATGCAGGTCATTCCTGTAGAGACATGCTAGTGGGGGTATCATATACAATGAGTTTGTATAAGACTGGACTGCGAAATAGCCAATCTTTAGATGTAACGCCATTGACTAACAGATTGCTATTTCATAGGATCACCAGACAACTCATTCTCAATCTTGAGTGAGTTATGGACTCCTGCCCATGAGGGCTCGTCCTTTGATCTGTATGAGTGAGAGTGGCCTGAGTTTCCGACTCAATATTCCTACCATTTCGAGGACGAGACCGAGTGTGGAGCTGGGAACATAATTTCACAAGATGGAATTCACTCCTCCCCGACTTTAGGGTAGTAGATGAGCGTTCTCTTAATCACTGGCCCGAGAGGTACTTTCGGTTATTGGCCGGACCATAACCGAGTTGTTCATTAGAGGAGCAGTGGTATTTAAGGAGCAAGATGTAACACATGGGTAAAATGGTAATTTGACCCATCTGTGGTTACGAACACCCGTGAAGGATTGACTTGTCATTAATGGTCGTATATCCATAAACACGAAAACTTCTACAGTGAGAAGAGTGCAACTGCGGGTCTTTAGTGGGGTGACTCGTAGTTAACGAATGTTGATTAACTCGGTCAATGAGTTTGACCGATTAATCTCGTACCGTTGGAGCTTCTGATCTGTGGGTCCATTAGGTCCCCTTGATAGCTCATAACGGGTAAAACGAGAATCAAGAATAATGAAATAATTTGAAATGTTCAAATTATGTAAAGGAATATATATAATGTATATTGATACATTATATATAAGTATATATTAATTTTAGATAGAGATTCAAAATTAATACTATACATTATGAGAGAAATCTTTGAATAGGATTCAAATAATTAATATGAATTAAATTCATATTAAAATTATAGGTTAAAAATTAATGCACGTAAGATGTACATTAAATCTATAGGTTATATAAGAGAGAATTGTTTGAATATGATGCAAACATATAGTTTTATTTAATTAATATTTGAATTTGATTAATTATTAATTAGATTAATAATTAATTAGATTAATAATTAATTAAATTAATTAAATGTTAATTAATTTATTTTAATTATAATTAGTTAATTAAATTAATTGATTTTAAGTAATAAAAATAATATAAACCAAACACCACCTCTCCCCCCAAAAATGTAGGGGAGTGGTGATGTGGTGATGTGGGCAGTTATCCCACATTACCTCTTTCGGTGAAAAGCAGAACGGTTTTGCAGACTCTCGAAAGAAAAACACCTGCAAAGAAGAAACAGAGTTTTTTTTTCTTCTCAAGTTTTTGCTCTCTAAAAAATTCCCTGCTGTTGCTCCCACAAGCATGTTCTCGAGACCCAAGAGGATTGCACGGAAGATCGTTCGGTGGTGTTCGTTGGTTAATCCATTGAAGAAAAGTTCTTCAAAGGTAAACAACTTTTCCTATGTATTTTATCTTTGAACGTTTGATTTTGTTTCTCAAAAACTCATGGACGATGATCTGCTTCTGCTACGGGATTCACATCCCATCAATTGGTATCAGAGCCAGGTTGATGTTCTGATTTTTTGGGGGCAAAATCAGTGTTCTTGGTGGGTGTTTTCATACTTTCAAAATATGGATTTGCGGGTTGGAAATTTCCCTATTTTTGGCATGTAGATAGCAATTTACTTCTGATTTGATCATGTGAGGGCACGATGTTTTGGGAATTGTTTTTTTATATCGAGTCTGTAAGTTTGGGTCGATTGAAAGCTGTTCGTGGCGTCAGATTGGGTGAAAAGTTGCAGAAAACAGCGAAGAAGACGAAGTAGACCGCGCAGACAGCGCCATGGTCTCATGCAGCAGCGCGATGGCGTTGCAGGGACAGCACACAGCGCCATGGCGCTGCACTGTAGTGCCGACGCTGTTCAGTGCCATGGCACCATGCTATAGCACGGCGCCGCTGCCCTTAGGCGCAAGGCGCTGCCCCGAGTGTTTTTCGACATGTTTCTGTGGTTCCAGTTCGCAGTTCGAGGGCGGTTGCGTTCGTTTTCTTAATTTTTTGTATTATTTTGCTTTCTTAGGGTGTCAAAAACCGGTCCAACTTTGCTATTTAATTATTTTATTCATTATGAATGTGTATTTTAATTAAAAGCATATTGCATATTGTATGCCATATAGTTTTAAAATCCCCCGTAGGTTACATGCATAATATGTATGTTTGATATATAGTATAGTATGTATGTATGATCATGCATCATACAGTTATAAATGCTATAACATATGAATGCATTTTTATTTTCATGATTAATATAAGTGTTGTATTAATTAGATGAAAATAAAGTTGCAAGCATGACATTAGTTTGGTTAATATAATTGTTATATTAATCTATGCTTACAATGCATGATTATAGTTTTAATTTCTTAAGTTTTATAAGAGTTATAAAATGTGGTAGATAGAAATTAAAATCTATAATAAAGAATTGCACGCAAACATGGGGTCTAAGTTAATTAATTTTAAAGGGTTTAAAATTAATTAGACCTTAGGTTATATCTTCTAATATGATTAGAGGGTAGTCTTTTATTTTGTTTTAACTAGGTTTAAAATAAAATGATAAAAGACTAAATATAAAATATTGCCTATAAGGAAACCCTGTCTAAGGAAGGTTCTATCTAGGTTGAGGTATTTAAGCTGACCGTAAGGGAACATCTCTACTTGGGAACCGACCTGGGGGTTGAATTAGTCAATATTTTATATACATGCAATAATGTCATTGGTTTATTAAAACGTTTAATAAACTAAAACATTAATGTACAACTACCAATATAAAAAGTTATATTGGGCCGACTAAAAATTCACTTAGTTAATTTCACTTAGCCGGGATTTATCTAAGTAATATACCATAGTCTTAGAATACTAAGCGGGAGCAAAAGAGAATATATAATATACCACGTATATGTTTGATATACAAGTTGTATATTCTCACGTTCTCTTTTATATTCACACTGTGAGTTCCATGCTCGGCCTCGTGTCGCCCTAAGTGCGGCCTCCCTATGGAAGGTGTTTGCATGGTTCGATATCGTGGTGAATGGAGATAGTATTCATAGTAAGTGGGAGAAAGACGTGTGACAACACATCCAGCAGACTCCGCCATTGGTTTGCACCGTGAGGTTTCATACATGACCTGCATGTCGTCCTAAAGTGATCATCCCTACGGAGTGTTCATTTTATGGAATCAAAACCAAGGTAAACTCCATAAATGGATAAGGGTCTCTTAGGTTTTGCTGCAATATTTTTCTTCCCTACGGCATGATTATTAGGGCGAACCTCTGAGGTCTGAAAATGGTGGGTCACACTTACGGGGAATTGTTAAGTTAGTTAACAATTTCCTGACCAAATAAACGATGACTAAAGTTTATAGGAATATGAGTTATTCTGGTGTAAAATTTAGTTGAGAACGTCTCAATTCAGTGAAGGAGTACCTGTCTGTCGTACGGTGGCTGTTGCTCTAAATCACTGAAGGGTCGTTGCAAAAAATTTTTGTTAGGATGCTTAATTACTTTTGCTAAAATTTGATTGAGTTTAAAGGCTAATGCATGAAACTAATATAGGTTTGTTTTACTTTCAGCATGTCTACTTCTATTATTGCACTCCTAGCTGTGCAAAAACTTAACGACGAGAATTACAAACAATAGAAATCGATCTAAACACGATTCTCGTGATAGATGATTTTAGTATCGTCTTGCAAGAGGATTGTCCTCAAGCTCCTGCGCCTAACGCAACTGTGGCAGTGCGCAACGTCTATGACAGATGGATCAAGGTCTATATCTTGGCGAGTATGTTTGATGTGCTTGCTAAGAAGCTCGAGAACACGGTTACCGCTTACGAGATCATGGACTCACTGTAGAGCATGTCTGGACAACCGTCCCCATAGGCTCGACATGAAGCCTTTAAGTTCATTTACAACTTCTGCATGAAGAAGGGCACCTCAGTGCGAGAACACGTTCTCAACCTGATGGTCCACTTAAACGTGGCAGAGTCGAACGAGGCTGTCATAGACGAGCAGAGTCAGGTCAGCTTCATTTTGGAATCTCTTCCGAAGAGTTTCCTGCCATTCCATAGCAATGCGGTTATGAATAAGCTGGAGTACACTCTTACCACACTCTTAAATGAGCTACAGACTTACCAGTCTCTTATGAAAAGTAAGGGACAGGAAGGGGAGGCAAACGTTGCCACCTCGAAAAAGTTCCACCGAGGTTCGACCTTTGGAGCCAAGTCTGTGCCATCCTCTTCTAGAAGTAAGACTTTCAAGAAGAAGAAGGCCACTGGTAAGGGGCCTAGACTTGACCCCACTGCTGCCACTGACAAGAAAGGCAAGGCCAAGGTTGCAGAGAAAGGAAAGTGTTTCCATTGCAATATGGACGGGCATTGGAAGCGCAAGTGCCCAAAATACTTGGCCCAAAAGAAGAAAGCCAACGAAGATAAATATGATTTACTTGTTTTGGAAACATGTTTATTGGAGAACGATGACTCCGCCTGGATACTGGATTCAGGAGCCACGAGTCACATTTGTTCTTCATTTTAGGGAATTAGTTCCTGGAGATAGCTTGACGCCGAAGAGATGACTCTCAAGGTCAGAACGGGAGAGGTCGTCTCAACTATGGCAGTAGGGAAGCTCAAGTTGTTTACAAACAAGAATATTTATATATTATTAGATAATGTGTACATAGTTCCTGTTGGGTGTGTTGCCCTAAACTCGTAGTTTCTATTTTGTGTAAAAACAAATGTATATTCAATAAAGTTTTATTCAATAAAGTTGTTATTGAATTCATAACCGTGGCGCTGCCCTTAGGCGCCGAGGCGCTGTCCAGGGTGTTTTTCGGCGCGTTTTCGTGGTTCCGGTTCGCGGTTCGAGGGCGGTTGCAGTCGTTTTCTCTTTTTTTTTTATTATTTTGGTTTCTTAGGGTGCCAAAAACCGTTCCAACTTTGCTATTTAATTATCTTATGCATTATGAATGTATATTTTAATTAAAAGCATATTGCATATTGTATGCCATATAGTTTTAAAATCCCACCATAGGTTACATGCATAATATGTATGTTTGATATACAGTATGTATGTATGGTCATGCATGATATAGTTATAAATGTTATAATGTATGAATGCATGTTTTATTTTCGTAATTAATATAAGTGTTGTATTAATTAGATGAAAATAAAGTTGCATTGAGCATGACATTACTTGGTTAATATAATTGTTATATTAATGTATGCTTACAATGCATGATTATAGTTTTAATTTCTTAAATTTTATAAGAGTTATAAAATGTGGTAGAAAGAAATTAAAATCTGTAATAAAGAATTGCATGCAAACATAGGGTCTAAGTTGATTAATTTTAAAGGGGTTTAAAATTAATTAGACATTAGGTTATATCTTCTAATATGATTAGAGGATAGTCTTTTATTTTATTTTAACTAGGTTTAAAATGAAATGATGAAAGACTAAATATAAAATATTGTCTATAAGGGAACCCTGTCTAAGGAAAGTTCTTTCTAGGTTGAGGTATTTAAGCTGATCGTAAGTGAACACCTCTACCTGGGAACCGACCTGGGGGTTGAATTAGTCAATATTTTATATACATGCAATAATGTCGTTGGTTTATTAAAGTGTTTAATGAACTAAAACATTATTGTACAACTACCAATATAATAGTTATATTGGACCGACTAAAAAATCACTTAGTTATTTTCACTTAGCAGGGATTTATCTAAGTAATTTACCCTAGTCTTAGAATACTAAGTGAGAGCTAAAGGGAATATGTAATATACAGCGTATATATTTGACATACAAAGTATATATAACGTTCTTTTCTATCTCTATCACGTTCTCCATTATATTCACACTGTGAGTTCCATGCTCGACCTCGTATCGCCCTAGGCGCGGCCTCCCTACGAAAGGTGTTTGCATGGTTCAAATCCAGGTGAATGGAGATAGTATTCATAGTAAGTGGGAGAAGGATGTGTGACAACACATCCTGCGATTTCTGCCATTGGTTTGCACCGTGAGGTTTCATACATGACCTGCGTGTCGTCCTGGAGCGACCATCCCTACAGAGGGTTCATTGTATGGAATCAAAACCAAGGCAAACTCCAGAAATGGATAAGGGTCTCTTAGGGTTTGCTCCAATATTTTCCTTCCCTACGGCGTGATTATTGGGGTGGATCTCTGAGGTCCGAAAATAACGGGTCACACTTACGGGGAGTTGTTAAGTTAGTTAGCAATTTCCTGACCAAATGAACGATGACTAAAGTTTATAGGAATAAGAGTTATTCTGGTGTAAAATTTAGTTGAGAATGTCTCAATTCAGTGAAGGAGTACCTGTCTGCCCTACGGTAGCTGTTGCTCTAAATCACTGAAGCGTTGTTGCAAAACAATTTTGTTAGGGTGCTTAATTACTTTTGTTAAAATTTGATTCAGTTTAAAGGCTAATGCATGATACTGATATAGGTTGTTTTTACTTTCAGCATGTCTAGTTCCATTATTGCACTCCTAGCCGCTAAAAAACTTAACGGCGAGAATTACAAACAATGGAAATCGAATCTAAACACTATTCTCGTGATAGATGATCTTAGGTTCGTCTTGCAAGAGGATTGTCCTCAAGCTCCTGCGCCTAACGCCAATGTGGCGGTGCGCAACGCCTATGACAAGTGGTTAAGGCCAATGACAAAGCCAAGGTGTACATCTTGGCGAGCATATCTGATGTGTTTGCCCAGAAGCACGAAGACACGATCACCGCTAAGGAGATCATGGACTCGTTGCAGAGCATGTTTGGACAACCTTCCTCACAGGCTCGACATGAAGCCCTTAAGTTCATTTACAACTCCCGCATGAAGGAGGTTTCCTCAGTGTGAGAACAAGTTCTCAACCTGATGGTCCACTTCAATGTGGCTGAGTCGAAAGGGGCCGTCATAGACGAGCAGAGTCAGGTCAGCTTCATTTTGGAATCTCTTCCGAAGAATTTCCTGTCATTCCGCAGCAATGCGGTTATGAATAAGCTGGAGTACACTCTTACCACGCTCTTAAACGAGCTGCAGACTTACCAGTCTCTTATGAAAGGTAAGGGACAAGAAGGGGAGGCAAATGTTGCCACCTTAAAAAGGTTCAACGGAGGTTCGTCCTCTGGAACCAAATCTGCACCCTCTTCTTCTGGAAGTAAGACTTTTAAGAAGAAGAAGGTTGCTGGTAAGGGGTCTAAACCTGACTTCACTACTGCCGCTACCAAGGAAGGCAAGGCCAAGGTTGCAGAGAAAGGAAAGTGTTTTCACTGCAATATGGACGGGCATTGGAAGCGCAACTGCCCAAAGTACTTGGCCGAAAAGAAGAAAGTCAACGAAGGTAAATATGATTTACTTGTTTTGGAAACATGTTTAGTGGAGAACGATGACTCCGCCTGGATATTGGATTCAGGAGCCACTAATCACGTTGGTTCTTCATTTCAGGGAATTAGTTCCTGGTGGTAGCTTGACGCTGGAGAGATGACTCTCAAGGTCGGAACGAGAGAGGTCGTCTCAGCGGTGGCGGTAGGGGAGCTCAAGTTGTTTACAAACAAGAATATGTATATATTATTAGATAATGTGTACGTGGTTCCTAAAATTAAAAGGAACATAATTTCAGTTTCTTGTTTGTTAGAACATATGTATTCTATTTCATTTCAATTGAATGAAGCGTTCATTTCGAGAAATGGTGTTAATATTTGTTCTGCTTTGCTTGAAAACAACTTGTATGTGCTAAGACCAACTATAACTAAAGCAGTTTTAAATACCGAGTTGTTTAAAATTGCTAGAACTCAAAATAAAAGGCAAAAAGTTTCTCAAAGAGAAAATACCTATCTTTGGCACTTAAGATTAGGTTACATTAATCTCAATAGGATTAGAAGGTTGGTTAAGAATAGCATTCTAAGTGAGTTAGAAGACGATTCTTTACCACCATGTGAGTCTTGTCTTGAAGGCAAGATGACTAAAAGACCTTTTACTGGAAAAGGTTATAGAGCCAAAGAGCCCTTAGAACTTATACATTCAGACCTTTGTGGTCCGATGAATGTTAAAGCTCGAGGAGGGTATGAATACTTCATCTCTTTTATAGATGATTATTCAAGGTATGGTTATTTATACCAAATGCAACATAAGTATGAAGCCCTTGAAAAGTTCAAGAAGTACAAGACTGAAGTTGAAAATCAATTAGGTAAAACCATTAAAACACATCAATCTGATCGGGGTGGAGAGTATATGGACTTGAGATTCCAAGACTGAGATTCCAGGACTATATGATAGAACATGGAATCACAGCCCAACTCTCAGCCCTTGGTACACCTCAACAAAATGGTGTAACAGAAAGGAGAAACAGAACCTTGTTGGACATGGTTCAATCAATGATGAGCTATGCTCAGTTGCCTAACTCGTTTTGGGGTTACGCAGTGGAGACTACGGTTTATATTTTGAACGTAGTTCCATCAAAAAGTGTTTCTGAAACACCTTTTGAACTATGGAAGGGTCGTAAAACTAGTTACATCACTTTCGCATTTGAGGATGTCCGACACACGTTCTCATGTCTAACTCAAAGAAACTGGAACCTCGTTCAAAAGTATGCCTATTCGTAGGTTACCCCAAAGAGACGAGAGGTGGTCTATTCTTCGATCCTCAAGAAAACAGAGTGTTTGTATTGACAAATGCTACTTTCTTGGAAGAAGACCATGTTCGAGATCATAAACCACGAAGTAAGGTAGTGATTAACGAGATTTCCGGAAAGGCTACAAACACGTCAACAAGAGTTGTTGATCAAACTGGCACTACAACAAGAGTTGTTGATGAAGCTAGTACATCACGTCAGTCACATCCATTGCCACATATTATGACTATGAGATATGGCAAATGGGTAGCCACTTCCACTGTCAAGGAAAGGTACAGACCTATAAGGCGAGACTTGTGGCAAAAGGCTACACACAAAGGGAAGGGGTGGACTATGAAGAAACCTTCTCCCCTGTAGCTATGCTTAAGTCCATTAGAATACTTTTGTCCATTGTCACATATTATGACTATGAGATATGGCAAATAGACGTTAAGATTGCTTTTCTGAATGGCAATCTTGAAGAAAGTATTTATATGTCTCAACCCGAAAGGTTCATAGCTCAAGGTCAAGAGCAAAAGGTTTGCAGGCTTAAACGGTCCATATATGGACTGAAACAAGCATCTCGATCTTGGAACATAAGGTTCGATACTGCGATCAAATCTTATGGTTTTGACCAAAACGTTGATGAGCCTTGTGTATACAAGATGGTCGTCAACAAAACTGTAGCCTTCTTAATGTTGTACGTGGATGATATCCTACTCATTGGGAATGATGTAGGATACCTTACTGACATAAAGAAGTGGCTAGCAACTGAGTCCCAAATGAAGGATTTTGGAGAAGCTTAGTATGTTCTTGGCATCCAAATTCTAAGGAATCGCAAGAACAAAACGTTAGCCTTGTCTCAAGCAACTTATATCGACAAGATGCTTGTTCGATATTCGATGCAGAATTCTAAGAAATGTTTGTTACCCTTCAGGCATGGAATTCATCTGTCTAAGGAACAATGTCCTAAGACACCTCAAGAAGTGGAGGATACGAGACATATACCCTATGCTTAAGTAGTGGGCAGCTTGATGTACTCTATGCTGTGCACTAGACCTGACATTTGCTATGCAGTAGGGATGGTCAGTAGGTACCAATCCAACCCAGGATATGATCACTGGACTGCTGTTAAGGGAATCCTCAAGTATCTTAGGAGAACGAGGGACTACAAGCTCGTGTATGGCGTTAAGGATTTGATCCTTACAGGATACACTGACTCTGACTTCCAAACAGACAAGGATTCAAGGAAATCCACGTCGGGGTCAGTATTCACTTTTAACGGAGGAGTGGTAGTTTGGAGAAGCATCAAACAAGGATGCATCGCAGACTCCACCATGGAGGCTGAGTATGTTGCAGCTTGTGAAGCATCAAAAGAGACGGTTTGGCTAAGAAAGTTCTTGACAGATTTGGAAGTCGTTCTAAGCATGAACTTGCCCATCACACTTTATTGTAATAACAGTGGTGCTGTGACAAATTCAAAAGAATCTCGAAGCCACAAGAGAGGCAAACACATCGAAAGGAAGTACCACCTTATACGGGAGATAGTGCAACGAGGATATGTGATCGTCACAAAGATAGCTTCGGAGCACAACATTGCTGATCCTTTTACGAAGGCTCTCACGGTTAAAGTGTTTTAGGGTCATCTAGAAAGTCTAGGTCTACGAGCATTGTACAGTTAGTCTAGGGCAAGTGGGAGAAATGTAATGGGTATAGTGTATGTCCTAGTTTATTGTATTTTCCCTTTGCTTTATGATAATGTACACCCCACTCGAGTTTAGTTCAAGTGAGAGTTTATTGGGTGTGTTGTCCTAAACTCGTAGTTTGTATTTTGTGTAAAAACAAATGTATATTCAATAAAGTTTTATTCAATAAAGTTGTTGTTGAATTCATAGCATTGCATTGTCCAAAATCCAATAAACTAAACATCCGAGGTTATTTCAATGTAACCGAGACAATATATGTACTGAGTATATATTTGATATACTGGGTATATATTTGATATACCCCTGATATACGAGGTATATATTTGATATACATTTGATATACAAGTGGATAATGTCCCGTGAATAACCTAAAGGGTCTATAGTATATGGATAAGGCTGGGTACCTTATCCTGGCAACACTATCGATATGGCCCACTCTGTAAAGGTTACAGACGACTCGATCCAGGTCGTTCGTGTAGAGACATGCGAGTGGGGGTATCCTTTACAATGAGTTTGTATAAGACCGGACCACGAAATAGCCAATCTTTAGATGTAACACCGTTAACTAATAGATTGCTGTTTCTTAGGATGACCAAGCAACTCATTCTCAATCTTGAGTGAGTTATGGACTCCTGCCTGTGAGGGCTCGTTCTTTGATCTATATGGGTGAAAGTGGCCCGAGTTGCTGACTCAATATTCCTACCATTTTGGGGACGAGATCGAGTGGGGAGCTGGGAACATAACTTCACAAGATGGAATTCATTCCTCCCCGACTTTAGGGGAGTAGATAAGTGTTCTCTTAAATACTGACTCCAGGACTTGAACAAGGGGCCCCACCCTCTCATTGGCCCGAGAGGGACTTCCGGTTATTGGTCGGACCATAACTGAGTTGTTCATTAGAGGAGCAGTGGTATTTAAGGAGTAAGATGTAACTCAGGGGTAAAACAGTAATTTGACCCAACTTGAGTTACAAGCACTCGTGAAGGATTGACTCGTCATTAATGGTCGTATATCCGTGGACACGAAAACATTCTGCAGTGAGAAGAGTGCAACTGATGGTCTTTAGTGGAGTGACCCATAGTTAACGAACGATGATTAACTCGGTAAATGAGTTTGACCGATTAATCTTGTATCGTTGGAGCTTCTAATCTGTAGGTCGATTAGGTCCCCTTGCTAGCTCTTATTGAGTAAAACGAGGATCAAGTTTTTGGAAGAATTTGAACTGTTCAAATTGCAAAAGGGAATATATGTATATTGATACATTATAATATATAGTTAATTCTAAATTAAAACTATATATTATGAGAGAAATTATTTGAATGAGATTCAAATAAAATTAATATGAATAAGATTCATATTAAATTTATAGGTTAAAAATAATGTGCATAAGATGTACATTATAACTATAGGTTATATGAGAGAAATGCTATAGAATATGATTCTATTTATGAAATAAATAATTAAGTGTTAATTATTTGATATATATATATATATAAATTAATTATTAATTAGATTAATAATTAATTAATATTTATTAATTAATATGATTAATTAATTATTATATATATATTTATTATATATATAAATATTATTATTATTAATATTAATATTATTATTTTTATAATATTAATATTATTATTAATATTCAACTCCCCTGTAAAATTCTAGGGGAGTGGACAGTTAAGTGACGTGAGGTAACTCCCCACGTCACTGCTTTTTGTTTTCCTCTTTTGCAGTTCTGCAAAAACAAGAGGTACATAACAAAAAAGACTGAACTACCATTTGAATCTCTCTCAAGCTCTCTCAATACTCCCTCTCATTCCAAACGAGGTGCTCCAACAAGCACGATCTCGAGACCCAAGAGGATAGCGAGGAAGACACGGTGGTGGTGTTCGAGTGGAAACCGTTGAAGAAACGTTCTTCAAAGGTAAAGTTTTCCCCTGTATTTTCTTCTTAACCGTTTTGATTTTGTTTCCCAAATATCACAAACAACGGTCTGCTTCCGCTCCGGCATTCACATCCCTTCAGTTCCTAAAATTAAAAAGGACTTAATTTCAGTTTCTTGTTTGTTAGAACATTTGTATTCCATTCCTTTTAATTTAAATGAATCGTTCATTTCAATAAATGGTGTTAATATTTGTTCTACTTTGCTTGAAAACAACTTGTATGTGCTAAGACCAACCATAATTAAAGCAGTTTTAAATACCGAGTTGTTTAAAAATGCTAAAACTCAAAATAAAAGGCAAAAAGTTTCTCACAAAGAAAATACCTATTTTTGGCACATAAGATTACGTCACATTAATCTCAATACAATTGGGACGTTGGTTAAGAATGACATTCTAGGTGAGTTAGAAGATGATTCTCTACCATCATGTGAGTCTTGTCTTAAAGGCAAGATGACTAAAAGACCTTTTACTGGAAAAGGTTATAGAGCCAAAGAGCCCTCAGAACTTATACATTCAGGCCTTTGTGGTCTAATGAATGTTAAAGCTCGAGAAGTGTATGAATACTTCATCTCCTTTTTAGATGATTATTCAAGGTATGGTTATTTATACCTAATGCAACATAAGTCTAAAGCCCTTGAAAAGTTCAAGGAGTACAAGACTGAAGTTGAAAATCAATTAGGTAAAACCATTAAAACACTTCGATCTAATCGGGGTGGAAAGTATATGGACTTGAGATTCCGGGATTATATGGTAAGAACATGGAATCACGTCCCAACTCTCAACCCTTGGTACACCTCAACAAAACGGTGTATCAGAAAGGAGAAACAGAACCCTGTTGGACATGGTTCGATCAGTGATGAGTTATGCTCAGTTGTCTAACTCGTTTTGGGGTTATGCAGTGGAGACTACGGTCTACATTTTTAACGTAGTTCCATCAAAGAGTGTTTCTGAAACACCATTTGAGTTATGGAAGAGTCGTAAAGCTAGTTTACGTCACTTCCGCATTAGGGGATGCACGACACACTTGCTCATGACTAACCCAAAGAAATTGGAACCTCGTTCAAAAGTATGCCTATTCGTAGGTTACCCTAAGGGATCGCAAGAACAAAACGTTAGCCCTGTCTCAAGCAACTTAATTATATCGACAAGATGCTTGTTCGATATTCGATGCAGAATTCCAAGAGAGGCTTATTACCCTTCAGGCATGGAATTCATTTGTAACGCCCCCGAATTTCACTACGAAGAATGGGGTAACGTTGCCATATTATCTATTCACCTTTTTTCCATTAAAGAAAACATAAAGTGGAATGTCCCCAAAATTTCGACATGAAATATTGAGTAACGCTATCACTTACTTTGTTCAGCTCCTCTCCAACAAAAAGACAATAAGCACTTATTTTAAGAACAACCGTGTGGTTTCTGTCTCAACCAAATCCTAGGAACGCAGATTTGCCTCAGTGGATAGTAATCCAATAAGAGAAAAAGAACAGTCATTCGGTCCCGCAATCCAAAATACACCAGAGGTTCAAATAATAAGAATAACAAAAAGAAACAACAACTCGCCCAAAAAGAATGAGATAAGGAAAAACGTCCCGTGAGTCGACCAATATCTAATACACCAGTAACAATAAGTCTCTAACGCTCCTAGCAATGAAACTACAATCCAGCTATCTTAGACAAAACGCAACTAGTGGTCCCTCCTCGGTCAAGCCTCCTCTACGTCATCACCACAGTCGAGGGTCCTGTTTACACTTGAAACAATTAAAGTAGAGAGGGGTGAGAATATTAAATACTCCGTAAGTAGCCTTCACTAACTATTTACCAAATAGCATGCTCACAATCACAACTACATTAAACACAATAATAAGAGAATCAAACATCAAGAATTTAATAACAGTAAATTAACATTTCTACACACCATCCAAACTCCAGGACTTTCATGACTTTGATCACAGGACCCAGTCGCCTCTAACTTCCTCGAGCTACCACTCGTACTAAACCCTGAGTTAGTACTCCAAGTCTAACTCTTCGAGGCATATCGGCCCTGGACATTTATCCCCAAGGTACCGACATCTCTCTACCGAAGCTTGGCGTTCGACCTTGCCATTCATCCCTAAGGTCTTGAATTGTTGCTCATAACCATCACTTCATGTTAGTCCTCCAAGTCTAACTCCTCGAGTCGTATCGGCTCTTGAAATTTATCCCTACGACCCCGACACTCCTCTACGGAAACTTGGGTTCGACCTTGCTATTTATCCCCAAGGCCTTGAACTGTGCATTGGCCCTTGACATTTATCCCCAAGGCCCCGACGACTACTCAACGTATTGGTCGTTGACCACCACCACGTATAGACCCAATACTCATCCTCAAATAAACTTATCATGCCGACCCCCGACCTTTTGTACCTGGAGCCTCGACACTCCTCTCTACCAAAACTGGTGTATCGACCCCCGACCTTTTGTACTCGGTGCATCACACCCAATAGTGATGTATCAGGCCCCAACCTTTTACTCAAGGGACCCTAACACTCATCCAACATCCTTTCCGTAACAAACTAACACTGACGTTCCACTCCTAGTTTCAGCAAAGGTTCTAGCACAAGATATCACATCATGCTAGTCGCAACAATCTCCACAACAAGGAAAATCCAACATGCTTATAACTAGTCAATAGTAACCACAATCAGTCTTTCATAACATCAGGCATTCTACTCACACGTTTAGCAAAACACCCCACTTTCTACCATGCTAACAGATGCAGCAAGACCATCATATTACAATCGACAAGTATAACGTACGCATTATGTCCATAGTTCATTCCAAACGAATCCACAGCAAACCTGTATATATTACCAAACTAAGGATAACCATAAAGGATCATCCAACATACCAAAGAAAATCGACACAGCAGTCACACTCAGAAAACATAAGATCCAGCAGATGCTTCACTACATTCTAGCCAACCACAACTAACAAAGCTCAGCAACAGTAGACAACAATTAAGCAAAACCGAGTCCAACATTGATAAATATAAATAGGATCATTTTTCCAGAGTCAAGCACAACAAGACACAAGCCGGCCAGGATTAATGAAAGCAGACATACAACTATATAGTAGTGCAAACAACAACACAAGGACTTATTCAATATGATCAGCACACAATCACTCACACACACACCCTTGGTACTACTTACACACTGCTACACTCCTAAATCTTGTGTCGATTCAACACCTAGGCAACAAAAACAAATCAAACAGTAATTACAACAAGGCTTCTACCAAACGAACACGATCCCAAAGGGATTTGAAAGGTTTGTTACCGCCGAACTGACTTCGTTTAGGTGTGAGTAGTTTGAATCTAACTTGAATAGGCGTGGGTCCTATAAAACGGGATTCAAACGATTATGGGCAAATGTCGAACGTCACAAACGATGTTGTACGCGTGGTTGTCGCA
>NW_019104594.1:663463-687490 GCF_001995035.1 Momordica charantia
TAATGGTTTTTGAAGTGTTTCTTCAAGGCAATGACACCTATCTTTTATATGCTAGTGGAGTTTGAAGTGGAAGGCATGCAAGGCTTGTCTTTGCATGCATTTGGTCTGTATATAGGTGATGAAGATCACTTGGATAAGGCGAATGCTTCCTTGCATAAGTGCAGCATTTTTCCACTCAAAGTTCTATTGTCTTCTCCTAGCCATTAGTGTTTTCCCTTTGTTTTCACTCAAAATTCGGTCCCACAACCGTGTTCATCAACCCGAGGATAGCACGGATTTGTCGTTGGCAGTCCCATTGAGTTAGGAGAAGAAGTTATAATGGAGGTCTTCAAAGGTATAAAGTTAATCTCTTTCTCTTTACCTTTTTCATCATTTTTCCAAGCATGCTTATTTTAGTTAAATTGCTTCATTAAGTGTATTATGATCCTTAGCTTCCGCTGTGCATGTCTAAGAGTTCCATCAAGGACAAGGGTCAATATGTTGCAAAGTCATCGATGCCTTGGCTATGCATCATCAGGGGTCGGCGCAACAGTTCGAGGCCTTTCGTACAAAGGTCAATGGCCAAACATGAAGTGCAGTAAAGAAGTGTCGAGGCCCTGGGTACAAAGGTCAGGGGACAATACGACTCGAAGGAGTAAGTCTTTGAGAAACAGGAAAATAAACTAGTGAATTGAGGTGCGATGATGGGTTTGGCATGTAAGTTGCATGTTCATATATGTTTATATTTTTATTATATAAAGCATGATGATTTGTTATACATGTAGTTTGAACTTTCTGTGATAAGCATATTGTTTGTTTGTGACCCCTTTGGGTATGTAATGCTTACTGGGTGCCGTGGTTGTACTCACCCCTTATTTTTCTCACCAGATTTTGTAGGTAACAGGGTTACTCTTTGGAATAGTGGTGGCGAGGAGGACACTTGACCAGAAAGACCATTAGCTGTGCTGCGTGCATTTAATTTCTTTTAGTTAGGCTAGTTGCAGTTATTCCATCTTGTAGTTGAGTTGTTAATGGTTGGTTCTGTTTAGTTTTATGGTTTAAAGGATGTTTAAGTTGTCAGTTCACTACTCTTTGGGGTTATTAGTTTTGTTTAACTTTCGGAACTGTGAGGTTGTAATCTATTAAGAATAATTATTAATACATTTGGTCATGTTAATATTCAATTAGCTTTTGCTTCGTTGCCATTCGAGATCTTAATATTCGTTTAGTGGATAGTTTATGGTTGGTAAAGGTTTCTTTGAGAAGTTTAGATAAGGTGAAGTTATTATGAGATAGATTATCTATATAGGATTTCAGTTTTGATTAAATCGTGAGTGTTGTTGGTTACTTTGTTTAAACACTTGTAAGTGTTATTAAACAGAGTAGCGCAGCGGAAGCGTGGGGAGAATTTGTCGTGGTTTAATTCTCCAGTACGAGTGGTTCTTTTAAGGTGGTTTTAGTAACGTTCCCCATTTGGAAGGTTGAAAATCCTGGGGCGTTACAAGTAGTGAGCTCCTCGACCTCAGCCTATTTGGTGAAATAGTCTACTGCTACTACTGCAAACTTTGTTTGTCCTTTTCCAAGTGGGAAAGGCCCGATCATATCTACTCCTCATTAAGTAGAGGGCCAAGGGGCTGTGATCGGGGTAAGTAGTTCGGGAGGTTGAAAGATAATGTTTACAAAGCGTTGGCAATTTTCGCAAGTCTTGACAAACTCTTTTACGTCTCAGTCTAACGTGGGCCAGTAGTAACACTGTCGGACTATTTCGGCCGATAACGCCTGTCCCCTGAATGATTCCTGCAAACCTCTTCATGCACCTCTCTTAGGACGTGGTTTCCATCTTCGGCTGTGAGACACTTGAGTAGTGGTAGGGAAAACCCTCGTCGATACAATACTCCATGTCGGAGTATGTACCGAGCTGACTTTCACGCCACCTTCTTTGCCTCTTTTGGGTCCTGTGGAACGTTGCCGGTGAGATATTCCTTAATCAGATCCATCCACTATGGAGGTTAGGAGTCGATGTTCATCATATCTGATTCTAAAATCGAAGGAGTGACAAGTATTTCCACCGATACCGATTTGGCGAGATCGGTCTCATATGCTGATGCTAATTTAGCTAGGACATCTGCATTTGAATTCTCGGAACTGGTTATTTGGCTCACCTCATAGGTTTTGAATTAGGCGAGGTGCAACCTGACTTTACACAGGTATTTCTCCATCCGAGAGTCTCTTGTCTGGTACTCTTTCTTAATTTGGTTGTTGATCAACTGTGAGTCGCTATATACCTGAATGTGGTTGGCCCCAAGTCCTCTGGCCATATGGAGGTTAGCCAGTAGGGCTTCGTACTCAGCCTTGTTATTTGAGGTACGGAAGTTAAAACGGAGGGCATACTCAAAGCGCATTTCGTCAAGTACGAGCAGGAGCACACCTACGCCACATCCTTTATCGTTAGAAGACCCATCGACGTGTTGATGGTGTTAGGTGTGTTGCCCTAAACTCGTAGTTTGTATTTATGTAGAAACAAATGTATATTCAATAAATTTGTTGTTGAATTCATAGCATTGCATTGTCCAAAATCCAATGAACTAAACATCCAAGGTTATTATCATGTAACCAGGACAGTATATATACTGGTATATATTTGATATACTAGGTATATATTTGATATACCCCTGATATACGAGGTATATATTTGATATACCCCTGATATACGAGTGGATAATGTCCCGTGAATAACCTAAAGGGTCTATAGTATATGGATAAGGCTGGGTACCTTATCCTTATCCTGGCAACACTATGGATACCTCCTACTCTGTAAAGGTTACAGACAACTCGATCCAGGTCGTTCGTGTGGAGACATGCAAGTAGGGGTATCCTATACAATGAGTTTGTATAAGACCGGACCGCGAAATAGCCAATCTTTAGATGTAACACCGTTAACTAACCGATTGTTATTTCTTACGATGACCAGGCAACTCATTCTCAATCTTGAGTGAGCTATGGACTCTTGCCCGTGATGGCTCGTAACTTGATCAGATGTGTGAGAGTGACTCGAGTCGCCGACTCAACATTCCCACCATTTTGGGGATGAAATCGAGTGGGGAGTTGGGAACATAACTTCACAAGATGGAATTCACTCCTCCCCAACCTTAGGGGAATAGATGAGTGTTCTCTTAAATGCTGACTTTGGGACTTGAGCAAGGGGCCCCACCTTCTCATTGGCCCGAGAGGGACTTCCGATTATTGGTCGAACCATAACCGAGTTGTTCATTAGAGGAACATTGGTATTTAAGGAGCAAGATGTAACTTAGGGGTACAACGGTAATTTGACCCCACTTGAGTAACGAGCACTCGTGAAGGATTGACTTACCATTAAAGGTTGTATATTCGTAGATACAAAATATTCTGCAGTGAGAAGAGTGCAACTACGGGTCTTTAGTGGAGTGACCCGTAGTTAACGAATGTTGATTAACTCGATCAATGAGTTTAACCAGTTAATCTCGTATCGTTGGAGCTTCTGGTCTGTAGGTCCATTAGGTCCCCTTGCTAGCTCATAACGGGTAAAACGAGGATCAAGTTTTTGAAAAATTTTGAAATGTTCAAATTACTTAAGGGATTATATGTATATTGATACATTATAATATATAGTTAATTCTAATTGAAACTATATATTATGAGAGAAATTATTTGAATGAGATTCAAATAAAGTTAATATGAATATGATTCATATTAAAACTATAGGTTAAAAATAATGTACATAAGATGTACATTACAACTATAGGTTATATGAGAGAAATGCTTTAGAATATGATTTTATTTTGATAATAAATAATTAAGTGTTAATTATTTATTTAGTTAATATATATATATATATTTAATTAATTATTAATTGTATTAATAATTAATTAACTACTATTAATTAATAATATTAATTAATTAAATATATATATTAATTATTATTATTTAATAATATTATTTTATTTAATAATATTATTATATTAATAATAAAACACTCCCCTGCAAAAATGCAAGGGAGTGGGAAGTTACTTATGATGTCGGGAGTTACCCCACGTCATAATTTTTTCTGGTTTTTTGCAGTTGGTTCTGCAATACAGAAAGTCTCCTTGCATTTCTCAGAAGACTTTCTAGAAGAACACACTCTCTCAATCCCTCTTGTTCCAAACGGCTTCCTCCCACAAGCAACGATCTCGTACCCAAAGAATAACACGGAAGATCATTTGGTGGTGTTCGGGAGATTGAATCGTTGAAGAAGAGTTCTTCAAAGGTAAGGAAAAACATTTTCCCCTGTATTTCACAAATTTGCACTTTTAATTTTGTTTCTAAAAATGAACAAAGATCCGCTTCCGCTTCGGGATTCACATCCCATCAATTGGTACTAGAGACAAGTTGATGTTCTGATTTTTTGGGAGCAAAATCGGTGTTCTTGGTGGGTGTTTTCCTATTTTCGAAATATGGGTTTGCAGGTTGGAAATTTCCCAGTTTTTGGAATTTATATAGCATTTTTCTTCTTGATTTGATCATGTACGGGCCTGGTGTTTTGGGCATTGTGTTTCTGTATCAAATCTATAAGTCCGGGTCGCTCGAAAGCTGTTCATGGCGTCGGATTGAGCGAAAAATTGCAAAAAACAGCGAAGAAGACGAAGAAGACCAATAGATCTTCCGAGCTATCATCTGGATATCGAGATCGTACTTATGGGAGCGATCGATTAGGAACTATAAGGAATGGAGAAGAAGGAGCTTGAGAGAAAATCTGGGAGTTATTTTCTTGTTCTGTTGTTTTTTTCAGCAGAACTCTTCTGCAGAAGAAAACCAACCACATGACTGGGGAGTTACCACACGTCACTAAACTGCCCATTCCCCTGCTAAAATGCAGGGGGTTACATATTAATTATAATATATTAATATTATTAATTAATTACTATATATATATATTTAATTAATTAATCATATTAATTAATAAATAATTATTAATTATTAATCTAATTAACAATTAATTAATATATAAATCCAATAAATAATTAACACTTAATTATTTATTACAAAAATAGAATCATCTATAGCATTTCTCTCATATAACCTATTGTCGTAATGTTCATCTTATGTACATTATTTTTAACCTATAGTTTTAATATGAATCTTATTCATATTAATTTTTATTTGAATCTAATTCAAATAATATCTCTCATAATATATAGTTTTAATTAGAATTAACTATATATTATAATGTATCACTATACATATAATCCTTTGAGGAATTTGAATATTTCAAAATTTTCCAAAAACTTGATCCTCGTTTAACCCGTTATGAGCTAGCAAGGGGACATAATGGACCTACATATCAGAAGCTCCAACGATGCGAGATTAATCGGTCAAACTCATTAACCGAGTTAATCAACATTCGTTAACTACGAGTCACTTCACTAAAGACCCGCAGTTGCACTCTTCTCATTACAGAATGTTTTCGTGTCCATGAAGATATGACGATTAATGACAATTCAATCCTTCACGAGTGCTCGTAACTCAAGCTGGGTCAAATTACCGTTTTTCCCTAAGTTACATCTTACTCCTTAAATACCACTACTCCTCTAATGAACAACCCGATTATGGTCCGACCAATAACCGGAAGTCCCTCTCGGGCCAGTGAGAGGGTGGGACCCCTTGTTCAAGTCCCAGAGTCAGCATTTAAGAGAACACTCATGTACTTCCTAAAGTCGGGTAGGAGTGAATTCCATCTTGTGAAGTTATGTTCCCAACTCTTCACTCGGTCTCGTCCCAAAAATGGTAGGAATATTGAGTTGGCGACTCGGGCCACTCTCACCTATACAGATCAAAGGACGAGCCCTCACGAGCAGGAGTCCATAACTCACTCAAGATTGAGAATAAGTTGTCTGGTCATCCTAAGAAATAGCAATCTGTTAGTTAACGGTGGTACATCTAAAGATTGGCTATTTCGCGGTCCGGTCTTATACAAACTCATTGTATAGGATACCCTCACTCGCATGTGTCCACACGAACTACCTGGATCAAGTCGGGCTGTATCCATAGTGTTGTCAAGATAAGGTACCCAACCTTATCCATATACTATAAACCCTTTAGGTTCCCGGGACATTATTCACTTGTATATCACAGGTATATTGAATATATACCTAGTATATCATATATATACCCAATAGATATAATGTCCCGATTACATGATAATAACCTTGGATGTTTAGTTTATTAGATTTTGGACAATGCAATGCTATGAATTCAATAACAAATTGATTAAATAAAACTTTATTGAATATATATTTGTTTTTACATAAATACAAACTACGAGTTTAGGACAACACACCCAACACGTGTATGGTCCACGGTAGAATGAACTCTTTGAAGGGATGTGAATCCCGGAGTGGAAGCGGATCTTCGTTGATGATTTTTGGGAAAACAAAATCTAAGTGTTGAGATGAAAAATACAGGGAAGAAACTTGTTTTCCTTACGTTTGAAGAACTCTTCTTCAACGATTTCCCGACACTACCAGTGAGTCTTCCGTGCTATCCTCTTGGGTCTCAAGACCGTGCTTGTGGGAGCACTTCGTTTTGAATGCAAGGAAGAATTGAGAGAACCTTAGATTAAGAGAAAAACTTTTTGGGAGATCTGTGTTCATCCTTTCTGCAGAACACTTCTGCATACAAAAACCAAATGACATGGGGAGTTACCCCACGTCATTAAACTCCCCATTCCCCTGCTAAAATGCAAAGGAGTTACTTATTAATTAATATTAATTAATTAATATAATTAATATATATATTAAATAATTATTAATCAAATTAATAATTAAATAATATTAATTAATAATTAATTAATTAAATGTAATATTAAATAATTAACAATTAATTATTTAACCTTTAATTAAATAGCTTATATTTAATTAAACCATATTCTCTCTTGTATAACCTATAGATTTAATGTACATCTTATGTGCATTAATTTATAATCTATAGTTTTCATATGAATCATATTCATTTTAATTTTATTTGAATCTCATTCAAATAATTTCTCTCATAATATATAATTTTAGTTTAGAATTAACTATATATTATAATGTATCAATATACATATAATCCCTTAAGTAATTTGAACAGTTCAAATTCTTCTAAAATCTTGATCCTCGTTTTACCCGTTATGAGCTAGCAAAGGGACCTAATGGACCTACAGATCAGAAGCTCCAACGATACAAAATTAATTGGTCAAACTCATTTACCGAGTTAATTAACATTCATTAACTACGGGTCACTCCACTAAAGATCCGCAGTTTCACCCTTCTCACTGTAGAATGTTTTCGTGTCCATGGATATACGACCATAAATGACGAGTCAATCCTTCACGAGTGCTCGTAACTCAAGTTGGATCAAATTACCGTTTTACCCCTGAGTTACATCGTACTCCTTAAATACCACTGCTCCTCTAATGAACAACCTGGTTATGGTCCGACCAATAACCGAAGTCCCTCTCGGGGCAATGAGAGGGTGGGGCGCCTTGTTCAAGTCCTAGAGTCAGCATTTAAGGGAACACTCATCTACTAACCTAAAGTCGGAGAGGAGTGAATTCCATCTTGTGAAGTTATGTTCTCAGCTCCCCACTCGGTCTCGTCCCCAAAATGGTAGGAATGTTGAGTCGGCAACTTGGGCCACTCTCACCCATATAGATCAAAGGACGAGCCCTCACGGGCAGGAGTCCATAACTCACTCAGGATTGAGAATGAGTTGCCTGGAAATCCTAAGAAACAGCAATCTATAAGTTAACGGTGTTACATCTAAAGATTGGCTATTTCGTGGTCCGGTCTTATACAAACGCATTGTATAGGATACCCCAACTCGCATGTATCCACACGAACGACCTGGATCGAGTCGTCTGTAACCTTTATAGAGTGGGCCGTATCCATAGCGTTGCCAGAATAAGATACCCAGCCTTATCCATATACTATAGACCCTTCAGGTTATTCACGGGACATTATCCACTTTTATATCAAGAGTATATCAAACAAATACCTCGTATATCAGGGGTATATCAAATATATATCCAGTACATATACTGTCCCGGTTACACTAAAATAACCTCGGATGTTTAGTTTATTGGATTTTGGACAATGCAATGCTATGAATTCAACAACAAATGTATTGAATAAAACTTTATTGAATATACATTTGTTTTTACAAAAAGACAAACTACGAGTTTAGGGCAACACACCCAACACTCTTAAGTCGGAGCCAACAGAGGTGTGAGTTCGACTATAAAGTCTGCAACTGCTTGTCCCTTCAAGGCCATTCGAGGTACAAATTGGATGTCATACTCACTCGACTCCACTACCCACTTCATCAATTCGCCAGATACCTCTGGCTTATGGAAGATTGGCTTCAAAGGTATGTTCGTGAGCATGGTCACGGTATGAGCTTGGAAGTATGGCCTGGGTCGCCGTGCAGTTATGACTAGAGCGAGAGCCAGTTTTTCCATTTAGGGATACCTGGTCTCGGCCTCGGTCATACCCTTACTCGTGTAATAGACTGGACTTTGGCAGACTCTTTCCTACTTGATTAGGGTTGAGCTTACCGCTTTGTCAGACACGTCCAAATATAGCTACAACTTGTTTCCTGGCAAGGGTTTTGCCAGCAATGGGGCCGAGCAAAGGTATGACTTGAGCTGTTGAAAGCCTCCTCACACTCAGCTGTCCATTCAAATGACCCCTTCTTCCGTAGTACTTTGAAAAAGGGAAGACACTTGTCGGTGGACCTGGAGACGAACCTGTTAAGGGCGGCGATTCTTCCATTCAAGCATTACAGCTGTTTAAGGTTCTTTGGTGAATGCATCTCGAGCACAGCCTTGATTTTTTTACAATTGGCTTGATTCTTCGGTTATTCACCATAAAGTCAAGGACTTTTCCAAAAGAAACTCCAAAAGCGCACTTGGTCGGGTTGAGCTTCATCTGATATTTGTGAAGTACTTCAAATGTCTCGGTTAGGTTGGCAAGGTGCGACCTGGCCTATTTGCTTTTGACCAACATGTCGTCCACATACATCTCCATGTTGCAGCCGATCTGGTTGGTGAACATCTTGTTCACCATCCTTTGATAGGTAGCGCCTGCGTTTTTTAGGTCAAATAGCATGACCTTGTAATAATACAAGCACTAATTGGTTATGAAGGAAGTTTGAGCTTGGTCGGGCTCATACATTTTTTTTATTGTATTCTGAGTAGGCATCCATAATAGTGAGCAACTCGTGCCCGATCGTTGCGTCTACAAACTGGTCGATCCTCGAAAGTGGAAAACAATCTTTGGGGCATGCCTTGTTTAGACTTTTGAAGTCTACACACATTTTTCACTTTCCGTTAGATTTTTTAACTAAGACTACATTAGACAGCCACTCGGGATACATAATTTTAGTTATATATTCAGCTTTTAAGAGCTTATTAACTTCCTCAACTATTACATCACTCTTCTCCTTATTTACAGGTCTTCTCTTTTGTTTCACAGGTCAGAATGATGGGTCTGTTGGTTTTTTGGCCCTTAATCTCAAATTAATTAATTTTAATTAATTAATGCTTTGATGATAACAAACCTACTTTTGTTTATTGACAATTTTAGTATTTTGAAGTGTTCACAGTGTAGAGTTCGAAACAACGATTCCGACGTCATTTGAATCATCCAAATTAGAGCTCAAACGAAGAAATTATAGTTGAAAGAAGTTGGAAGGAAAAATACTCAAATGATGACGTGGCAGTTGGATCCCTCAAGCAGATCAATAAAATGATGACACGTGGCGAGCTACTTTATTAAAAAATATATATATTGACACGTGGCAAAATGTATTGTTAAAAAAAGGGAAAGAAAATTTGAAGAAGAAAAAAAATGGGAAATAGAAAATAAAAGAAAATGTTTAAAGAAAATGATATTAAAAATATTTATATAAGTTACCGTTGGTAACTTAGAAGCAATTAAAAAAAAAATCTAAACTAGCCGTTTGAGTGATTTATAAATATATATTATATTATTATTATTATTATAATTTCTTTTCAAATCAAATCTCAACCTTTGATTCAATTTCTTTTCAATCCAATGGCCCAAATTAAATTGGATTTCAAACCAATTTTAAACCTTTCTCCCTTCTATTTAAACATTTTCTTCTCTCAAATTTTAACAACTCTCTCCCAATTTTCTCTCTAATTTCTACATTGTTAATCTCTCTTCAAAACTTCAATTTTTGTTCTAAATTCTTGAGGGAGATTTTATTTGAGAGATATTTGAGCTTCCAATTTTATTTTCTCTTAGCCATTATAGGGCTTTTATTTTGTAAGAATTTTTCTTACAAAATTTGTGAGTAAAAATTTGACTATCCACTCTTTGAGAGAGTTTGTAAGTTTGTTCTTCAAATTTCCAATTCTTTGTAAGGGTTGCTCTTGAGTCCGAAAAAGAGCATTTGTAACGGTTTGATTCTAACCCGTAGAAAGGATCGGGTTCGTTTTTGCTCCCGTAAAAAGAACGTTGTATTGGTTAGACTCTTAGCTGTGGAAAGAATCAAGTTCTTCAATTGAACACCCAAGAGGAGCTTGGGAAGTGGAGTAGGCCAATTGTTGCCGAACCACTATAAATTTCCGGTGTCATTTTCTCTAATCCTACTCTGTTTAATTTTTGCAATTAATTTTCTTTATTACAAATTGCATGAAATTAATTGATCAAATTTGTTAATCATATTTATGGTCAATATTTATATTTGAATTATTTGGGTGGTGAAATTATTTAAGGTGTTTGTATTTCTAATTTGTTGTTTACTTTTGTGTTAAAATCATTTGTTTAATAAAAAATCTACATAATTGTTTAAATTGGGTCCACCGTAGTAAAAAGTTCAAAAAGTCTCATTAAACCCTATTCACCCCCCTCTAGGGTGTTATACTGATCCAACAAAATCAATATTCAGGCGATGCACCATTATCTTCAGATCAATGCCAAGCATGTCCTCTTGAGACCATGCAAACACGTCCAAGTTGGACCTTAGGAAGGAGATGAGTTCTTCCCTGTCAGCGGCCCCCAGCTTAGCGTCTATGCTCACTTGCTTTTCTGGGCTGAGCAAGGGAACAAGCTCAAGCTGTTCCGTTGGTGCAACAACTTCTCGGTGGTGCTCGTTGTGCTGCTCGCCCTTGGAGGTGAGACAGTCTCGGTGGGCAGAATTGCCTCTTCTTCTAAGGCACAGATTGTCGATCATTTGAGTGCTGCAGCATAGCACTCTCTTGATGTCTTCTGCTCACCTCGGACCATACCGACCCCGTTTGGAGTTGGATATTTAATAACTTGGTGAACAGTTGATGGGATGGCTTGAAGTTCATGGATGATGGGTCGCCCAAAGATGGCATTGTATGTAGACTTCCTATTGATCACCACAAACTCGACCATCCTGGTGACTTGGGTATCCCCTTGGCCAATCATAATTGGTAAAATGCATCTATCTGAGGTAACAATCTCCCCCGCGAATCCAACTAAGGGTGTTGGGGATGCACCTCCGTCAACAAGCACCTTTTTAACCTAGACAAGGTCAATCGGGGGGACATCACCAATGCATCATTGTGAGGCGAATGTACTACTTCCAGGTCGAGGTCGGAGAAGGAGATTGGGTAGGTCGGCTTTTGCACTTGGGCAATGCAAACTTCATGTTTAATTTGGCCTCCCTAGTCAACTCATTTCTTTTGTTTCTGGATTAACCCCACTGGAACATCTGAAAATAGTGTTGATGACTGCAGGTCGGTCATCTCTACGAGGTGGTGTCCTGAACACCTCCTTTCTTCTTTCTTTTCTGTCGAGCTCAATCTCAGCTTTCTAACAATTTTTTTGATGTAGCCAGCTTGAATAAGATCTTCAATATGGCGCTTCAACTCGAAACAACTGGGGTATCATGGTCGTGATCTCTGTGAAAATAGCAGTACCTATCCTTGTTTCACTTCTCTGGATCTCCTCTAAGCTATCCAGGATGCTTGAGGAGCTTCTCCATCCCGGTTTCCTCGATGTTGGTTAGAATCTCAGAGATCGGAATGGTTGTGGGGGTGTAGCGCTCATAAGGTCGGCTTCGATTGAAGCCTGAGTCCGAACCCTTATAATCGGAACGACCTTGGGAGTATTGGGGATTTGATCCTTTGTCCTTATACTTAGAATCATTTACCCTTTGTCCTGATTATTGGGATTCTTATTGTCGGGCTTCTTCTCCAAATATTTTTATGCATTTAAGAAAAAAAATAAAAAAGATATAAAATGATTAGAATTGAATAGAAAAAGAAAACAAAAGTAATAAAACAAGAAAAGTGAAATATAGATAGAAAAGTCATACTTAATTTAAATGGTGAAGTTCAAATGGTTAAAATTCAAACATACTATAAAAAGAAAAAGAACGAATAAACTTAATTTGAAGGTAGAAAAATTCAAGAGATGAAAATGGAGAATCATAGAAGTAAGTAAAGGTATAAATAACAGTGAGGAGACGTCCTTAAAAAAAAGTAAATAAATAACAATGAGCAGAGAAATAAATTAGAAAAATGAAACTAAATAATGGCATATAATAATATTTAATGGGAGAGAGAATTTAACATTAAATAAAAAGAGAAAAAGTGAGATAAGGTGGACTAATTTTGGCTCCAAATGCATGGACCCCACATCAAAATTATATATATTATTATTTATATGATAAATTTACTTTACACATGACACATTTGAACGGAGGTAGTATGAAAAATTGAAGGATTATAAATTTTCCCTTAATGTATCCATACATGTGTTTGTTGATGCACTTATCATGGACTAATCAGACGGCAGCACATGGCGTGCCTGCATTAATTATTAAAAAAGGGAAAATTGAAGTTGCACCTACATCCTTCACGTCCACGATTACATGCGTGTTTCATGCTTCTGCGAGTATGAGGAGTTACGTAGTCGTGGTGCACTGGGCTTTGCTCTTTTGACCATTACAAAATTTTCCAGCCCATTTTACATATATATATTTTTGGGAAATCCTAAATAATGGATACGTACAGGACATGGTAATGAAAATAGCCAAAGATTTCGTAATTTCTACACATGGCCGAATTTGAATTTCTGAAAATTATGGAAGGGATCATTTTCCATTTTTACCCCATCCACATCCACTTTCTCGAGTTCACGAAGACTGTCACTTGCATCATTTGACAATTTTACCCCGCCTAAATTTCAGGAGCCACATATTATATTTCAAACTCAAAAGTAAATCCGTAAAATCTCTACCCTATTATATAAATGAAAAATAAATTTTAAACTAATTTAGATCTTGTTTCAAAATTAGATCAATCTCTCCCTACCCAATTAGGATTCAACTCATTTGTCGATCAACCTTATTTGACATCATACTGTCTCGTTAATCTTTTATTCCATTGCATGGGTCCTCTCGCTACTCTTCATTGCGCATCAATCTTGTTTTTCCATAGAAATTCCTCTAGAATAAGTTAAACCCTAATCGACATTGTGTATAGCGGTTTTGGCCTTACATGGAGTTACAAAGTGCCACATGAGAGTGAATCTGATGGCGGTGAGTGAGAATGAGAAGAGGATGGATAACGTTGGGTGTGGATTAGTCGGGCGTAAAAGACAAAGAGTGTAACAATGATCTCCAATTTCTAGGCTATACGCAATCTACCCTTTTTTAAAAGCAAATCTATTTTTGATTTTCTTACTACTGCTGTGGCTATTTTTTATCATGAAAATGAAAATTACAAAGGATATTTTAGCAATCGGGCTTTACTTTTGTCGAATTACATGGTCAGTAACTTTGTGCATACAGACCCCGTATATAGTTCCATATACAGAAAGAAGTGAAAGTGTGAATGTCGCTCAAGTCATGCAGACGCATGTTCGCAAACTCTATAGAGACTCTGTAATGGGGAGCACACGCCCATTATAGATGCATCATCATATGTGTTCTTCAAAAAATAGAAAAAACATAAGAGAGTGACAATCCTTGTAAACTCAACAGAGACATTGTTATTGGAAGCACATTCGATTGATTTGGTTCTTAATGACCATAGGCAAGCAACAACAAACAATGATAAGTGGATGTGCAAAGACAATGTTAAGCATGAACAATGAAAGACATTTTAGTACATGTGACATAATTGATTATGTTCCGAAGAAGCGTGAAATTAATATTAGTTATGACAATGTCTAGAGAGGAAAGAAGAAGGCTTTAAACTCATTTAGGGGGTCACTTGAATAGCCGTATGCTCTCATCCCGTCTTTTGCAGCAGGCTGATCGAGAAAAATCCAAGTACCGTGTATGTCTTTAGTTACTCTATTCTTATTCTGTCTATACGCGCATTTACCCTATATCCCAATGTAGCTACCTCCATAGTTTTAAAAACAATATTTGATTTTTCAATCCTATTTTTTCTACTCATCTTCCACTTTTCTACATTGATTTTATGTTTTGTTGGTAATTTTTCATATTCTTCTGTATCTTAATCTTTTTTTTATTCTAAAGTGTTCATTCAAAAGATTTTATTTTTTAAATTTTAAACTTTAAAATTTTGATTCACTATTTTATTTCCTAAGATTAGACGGTAGCAAATAGTTGTTTCAAGGGTAATCTTGCCACAAAATTTTAGGGGTAATGGTAGGATTATTTTAGCTATTTTGGTGGGAGGGTATATTTGCCCACGTTAAATTCTAGCGTTGAACTATAACTGGTTGGTAGCCATTTTTATGATATTGGATACTTTTTACCATTTTTCAAGTCGCACTATTTAATATAGTCATTGATCTAGTTGCCCTTTTTTTTATCTATCCTCTCCCATCTATTTTACCTATATCCAATAACCCAAATTAAACTCAATTCAAATTCTATTTAAACTCAATTTTTATTAAAATTTTAGGTATCCTTTATCTCTAAAAATTCCCTCCGAAACCTCTATTGTTCAACTCTCTAAAAGCTTCAATTCTTTTTTTAAAAATTCTTGTGAGAGATAATTTGTTCTGAGAGATTTTTATGCTTCTAATTTTATTTCTCTTAGTCAATTGTGGACCTTCATTATATGAATTTATCTTACTTGTAAGTTAAATTTGTATATCCACTCTTTGAAAGTTTGTAATTTTTTTCTTAAATTCCAAAATGTTGTAAGGGTTGCTCATGAACCAAAAAAAGAGCATTGTATTGGTTTGATCCTAAATTATCTAAAAGATCTAGTTTGTTCTTGCTCCCAAAAAAATAATGTTGTACCAGTTGGGCTGTAAGTCATGAAAATAGTCGTATTCTTTGGTCAAATACCCAAGAGACGCTTGGAGAGTAGAGTAGGTCGATTTTGCAAAATCACTGTAAATTACCAAGTGTCAATTTCTTTAACTTTCACTTAAGTTGGCAATTATACTTAATCTTTTGTAATTATCAATTGCCACTTTTTGAATTTGGCTGATATAATTAATTAGGATGCTTATATTTCTAATTTCATTAAATACTGTAGTAAAGTAAAAACTTCTTTATCAAACTTCAAAGCTAATATTAAAGATAAAGACCAGTCAAAATTTAAAACGTAAACCTATACTCAAACCAAACCAAATAACAACAAGAGGAACCATACTAAGTTCTCGTAATAAAAAAAAATGACTAAAGATTTACAACTCCTCATGCCAGAACGCTATTCCTCAATTACTATCTGAGCAATCATTCGAACGTTCATCTGAAAATATTTAAAAACAAAGAATGAGTACAAAATACTTAGTAAGCAATTTTCATATCAAATATTTGAAATTTATTTTCCTTCCAAAATATTCGTGATAAAAAATACAAACATATCCAAAACTAATAAAAGTCCTTATAAACCATTTAGTAAAACTTTCAAAGCTTTCAAACAAACTAGACTTTCGGAAACAAAATCTTCAAATAAGACAAATTTTCAATCAATCAAAACAAACTTTCATTCGTTGAAAACAGACTTTTGAATTGAAAACAAACTTTCTATGATTCAAAACAATCTTACATTCAATCAAAATAAACTTTCATTCAATCAAACTTCAAACCCTTCAAAACAAATGTTCGTTCAATCAAAACTTTCATATCAGAGTGGAATTGATGCATTACTTGGGTAGCCTACAGAACATATGTGCTTACCCATCGGTAATACAAATCAATCAATTAGAAGCTTCTATCAGAGTTGTCGATATAATATCGACCAAAACAGAGTTGTCGAATTAATATTGACCAGAACAGTCAGAATTATTACTTAAGTGTGAGGTCACGTGAGTAAATAACACACACATGAATCTTTATTTCAAAGAATGTCAAACCACCAAAAGTGCATGGCCACAAATAAGCCAGAACATGATCCATCAATTCCAAATTAGGCTACTTCCCCAAATAAGCAAAACATTCCTCAAATGAAAATGACGTATCCGGATAGCCTTATTAAGGGCTAGCTTGCTTCCACTGGTCGCGGGCGAAGGGTCCAAAGGAAACATAGCTGGGATTCGAGTGGCATTTCACCCCTAACCACAACTCATCCGTTGATTCTTCAACATCAATTGGTTCAAACCTCCACTTAGTTTCACCCAAATTTCATCCTGGTCATGGATCCAGAAAAGTATTTAGGGAATCGGTCTGATTCTATCTCTGTTTGTTTCGTCCAGGAACGGAGAGCTTCCCCCCCCCCCTTTTCCGCGGTTATTGCGCATACACTTAAATGGTTTTTATATTTTTCAAATACGTAAATATATGAATAATGGAGAAACCACATGTTATGGACCAATCAAAAAATTATTTTTATACTTGAAGCCCATTGGAAAGAAGGGATAGTAGAAATCATACAAAAATGCTATGAGGGCTCTCAACTAGGGATGCACAACCAAACCGATGAAACCGAAAAACCGAACCGAATTCAGTTTTTACAAGTTTACGGTTCGATTCGGTTTAATAAAATAGTCAAACCGAAATTTTGGTTCGATTTCGATTTCAAGAGTTGAAAATCGATATTAAAACCAAACGGAATATATAATTATATATATATTAAGTTTTACTTTTATTTTTATATATAGATATTATTATTATTATTTATATTATACAATGTCTAAAAGCATGATACAAGTGCCAATGCCACCTCGAGTCTCTGAAAATAGCTGCCAGCTTGCATGCAGCCTTTGATTTAATGGTTGCTGGCTGGCAGCTTTCCATTAAATTTTTTTTTTCAAAATTTTTTTTATTCACTTTCTCCAACCTTTTCCATTCTTCTTTTCTTCCATTTCCTTCCCCCTTTTGTTTCTTCCTTCTCCTATTTCCCTGTCTTTTCTTTCTTCCTTTTAACTTCTCCCTTACCTTCATTGTTGTGTTGCGACCACCACGGTTGCTACCAAACACCGCTCCAACCTCACTGTTGTCATTTGTCAACTCTGCCACTGCCGACCATCAACTCCGACCTCGTCTCTATCATCTACCAACTTCGTCGTTGCCAGCCACCAACTCTGACCTTTGATGCATGAGTCAGACTTCGGTGAGAACAAGAAAAGAGTTGCACTTGAAATATACACCACTTTTCTAGCCCAAAAACCGACTAAACCGAATTTTCAATGCGGTTTATACGATGCATGCAATTTGGTGCGGTTTGAAATTTTCTTCTTTTCTATATTCGGTTTCGGTTTCGATTTCAGTTTGGCTTTAAAATCGAACCGTGAACACCCCTGCTCTCAGCCACATGGATAGTTAGTTCAATGTGCTCATCCGCACGCCACTTTACCCTGAAAGGAAAATGATCTTTACTCCTCTTCCCCAAAAGCTCGCATCGATGAGAGGGTTTGGCTCCTCGATGTCGGTAGTTCTTCGGTTGAGTTCGTTCTTTTATTCAAATGCATCTCATTCCAGGTTAGCTCTTCTCATTGGAGAAAGACTCTCCCGCGGCAAGGTTTTACATATAGGGCCCAAGACTAGGGTAAGCTGAGGGGGGACAAACAAACTTTTAAATAATTTCAAACAAACTTTATCGAATCATACAATAATTTCAAATATTTCACAAATAAACAAAATATCAATTTCAAGCATTTAAATACTTTCAAACAAAACTTTATCAAATCATACCAAACATAATTTCAAATATTTTGCTAATAAAAAAAATATCAATTTCCAAGATATTTAACGAATCTATAATAAAATTTCAATTTCATAAGCATGATATCAATTTCGAATCTTCATATCAAATCCAAAATAAATTTTTAGTTTTGGAAGGGAAATGACAAATTACTTACAACACTTTTGGAATGGATATGACAAATCACTTACAACACTTTCGAAGGGATATGACAATTCACTTACCTCTATTGAAGATCTCATCAATCTAAGTAACTTCCTTCCATCAATCTTTTTAGAAGCCTAAAATATAACCCATATCCAAATTCAATTTTAAAATCCTACGTAAGGATTTAAAATTCAATCAATTACTAGCAAAACTTATCTACCCAATTTTCCCATTCAAAACACTTTTTCATGTAAAACAATCCAGAAATTATGAAATTAGGGCTACAACCCAAGATCTGAAAATTGGGATAAAAGGCATCAAAATTCAAAAATAACAAACTTTAATATTACAAGAATCGATATAAATCAATATGGACTAAATTTAGAAAGTTTTCCAACAAAACAAGCTTAAAAACTTCTAAACAATTGAAAATTTGGGTGTTTTAAATCAGAAAAAATTTCCATTTTATAAAATAAAACTCCATGAATTTCCACAAAATAATTAACAATTTACTGAATTTTTTTTAATAGAAAAATCATATCGGAAAGTATATAAAAAAAACCTTTAAAACTTGGTAGAAACATACCATTTTTCATGTAAAAATCATAATAATAAGCTATAATTTAAGGGAGTACAAATGAGTAAACTTTTTAGGTAAAATAGTGTAAAATAGCTCAAAAACAATTTCATAAACAAAAAAATTCAAACTAAAAAATTTAGGAAAATTTTTAGGCAAAAAGTGTTCAAAATCTTTTCTTCTAATTGAAAAATAAGAAAAACAAAGACCTCAAAATTTTTTTCAACAACTTAATTAAAGAATTATAGATCAAGAAAAAGAAAACAATAACAATAATAATTAAAAAAAAATACTTACTTTTTTTTTAGGAAAAGTATCAAAAGTCTTCATTCTTGTTTTGGTTTTTTTTCGTTCGTATGAGAGAGAATTAGGTCTAGTCATCTAATAAAATTATTGTTCTAAAACTAGGGTTTAACGGATTTTAAAGCAAACCTTTTTAAAATCCTTTTAAGAAAAGGTAACCCAAAAAAATAAAGATAAAGATTTATCGTTTAACAAATCTCTTCCCTTAAAAAAATTAATAAAATTATCTTGTATTTTTATTAAAATAAAAATAACTTTTAAAATAAAAAGATTTCTCTTTAAGAAAATAAAACAACACATCAAAATATTTAAATATTTTTTTCAATTGTTACACTTAATTTGTGATATAATTAATTGTTTGTAAAAAGTGTATCAATTTAACAAATTGGACCCCCCTGATAAAAAGTATAATTAAATTCTATTTACCCATTTAGGAATTCCATACCGATCCAACAAATATTCCACAGTATATGAATAAAGTCAGGTGTCTCATTCTAGTAATACTACTTATGCGACCTCGCTTTATAAAAATTACAATTGATTTTATACAAATCATTCACGTGGTGACATGCGAGTTTGAGTATCATACGTAATGAGTTTACATGAGACTAGATTGCAAAATATTTAATCTATCTAGGTAAATTAGAAAAGAAAAGTATTTCACATATGCAACTTGATCTCGATCTTCAACAAATTATGAATTACTCTTCATGAGGTCGTGTTCTTTAATTTACATGGATGAGAATGGTCTGTAATAAGTACTATTTTGGGAATATTATCAAATTGGGGACTAAGAACATAATCTCAACCAATGAAATTCATTCTTTTCCACTAAGAAAAGTAGATAAGTAGTCCTCTTATTAAGTATTAATTTGGAGACTTTATTAATTAAACTTCACCCTCTCACGGGTTAGAGAGAGACAATTTATATTTTTGATTGTGAACAAACTATTTTAAATGATCCGTAAGATATAATTACAGTAATAAAAAGAAACTTTTGTCCTAATTATAATTAGGAACAAATATACTTGCATGTAATAATTATTTCTCCTCGCCCAATTACGGACAAGTCCCTGCAAGGCCTCGTCGCCGTTGGGAAATTCTCCTCTAGATTTTTTTTTTCTTTTTTCTTTTTTTTTAGTGACTTTGATTTAGACCATTTTTGTATTTTTTTTTCCCTCATTTGCCTTTTTTTTTTCTTTTACACATGTTGGAGAGGGAATTTGAACTCACAACCTCTTGATTTGAAATATATGTAAGTTATGTTCACTTTAACTCATCTACCTTAATTTAAAATACAAGTTGTTCCATGTTATTAAAATTTGGACTAAAATACAATATTTTAAACTCTAATAAAGATTAAATTAAAACTGGTAGTAAATTGAAAGGATCAGAATTACATTTTAACCAATTGAACAATTTTGAATCAATTAAGCACTAAGAGGGTTGATTAAAGTCTTGTTTGAAGAAAGAAGTTTGGATATGAATCATAATGACACAAGAACACAAAGTCCAAGTGCTGTTCTGTATTTGAGTTCACAAAAGTGGAGGTCAAGAGTTGGGTATATATGAAAAAAGTGTACAAAATTAAAATGAAAAGGAGATTAGACAGCAACATAGAGGGAAATTGGGTGAGGAGGATTTTGAGTCTACAGGCTACAGCTTGAGCACAAGGCCGATGGGACAATGATCACTGCCTCCCACATCAGGGAGTATGTAAGAGTCGTGCACTTTCTCCGCTATCGAATCCGACACAAGAAAATAGTCAAGCCGCCATCCTGTTTAACAAAAACTTTCTTTTTACAATTGTCACAAAAATTACAACCTCAAAAGTTACCCCGAATGGACTGCTGAATTTTATCAGAGCAAATGCAAAGGAAAATGCAAAGGAAAAACACATGGATGAGAAACAAAAACTGAAGCAGACTCGATTACCTCTGTTGGTTTTGCGTCCACCGTGACGATAACCCCAATATGTATAGCCAACAACATTAGGGTGTTGCTGTCTGAATGTATCTACAAACCCCTTTTCCAAAAAGTTTGTCTCAAACGATTTCCTTTCTTCATCTGTGAACCCAGCACTTCTCCGATTTCCCTAGCGAACCAAGCACGTGTCCAGTGAATCAAAAAATTTCAACAAAAAGCTCCTTTTACAAAGCACAACATGCTTCAATGAGTTTGTAGGAACATTTTTTAAGGTTCAGACATAATAAGGGGAGAAAGTCACAAGTCTAAATTTGATAGCTAACCGCAGGATTATAGATGTCTATCTCTTGATGAGCACAATTCAGATCACCAGACAAAATCACAGGCTTCAATTTTTCTAACTCCTACACGCGAGTTGTTACAAAATATATGTTAATACATACATTAAAAAGGGAAACCATGGCACTAAACAATATTTCTACATCTAACCATTTCTACTATGGGCAAAAGCACCACCGGATCAAACATCAAATTGATTTGTTTTTAAGCATGGCTTATAATTAAAACGCTTTTTGCTAAAAGTAGTTATTTTAAAGCAGTCACCAAATTCACCATAAGAAATTCGGAACATCTAGTTGTGCCTCCATAAATTTGCAAATCAGACACAATTTTTTCATTTCTTCCTTCGAAATTGACCATTGGTTTTTTAGCTATATGAAAATAGTTCTATCCCCAACAATAAAAATCTAGAAAACGCTATCTGCTTACAAGTTTTCAGTTTGACGGTGACTGCTTAAAATGTAGACCAACTTCAGACTCGAGCATATTAATGCAACAAATATTCTTGTATCAACTCTTGCCCAGTTGAAGATAACCAACAAAATATCATAACATTCTTTGCATGAATTTAGGTGACTTTTGAGAGTGATGTTTATACCGTTCTTTTAAGTGAGGTACTTTATTTAATTGATTCCTCTCGAATCACCTTAAAATTCTTTTTAAGGTGATTTTGAACGGCTTTCAATAAAAATGTTTTCAAGTAGAAGTACATTTGAAAGCACTATCGAAAGAAACGTTGAAAATTTTGGAAAAGTGCTTTGAGTATTTATTAGTATTCTTAGAATTTTCAAAATCGCTTAGGATTACCTAACCAAATACTAAAGATTTGGAAAAGTGAAAAAGAACTGAATGACAAGAAAAGTTAGAATACTCAAGGAAAATGCACAGAATAGAGATTTTGTTGATGTCTTGATTTGGGAGAAAATGAAAAGCTCTAAGATTTTGACAAGATAGCGCATCTTTTGGAAATGATTTTTCAAGATACGAACACGTGACCATTCAATTCAAAAATTCAAACTAAAGCCCACGAAAAAATTGATGCCGTGGTGGGAAAATCCAAGACTATTTCTGATTCCGACATTCCAAGTCTCCCATTTCTTCAACTACGATGGAGTGTTTAAGAATGCACCCACCCGGCCCTCTCCTCTCATGGGCTTGCCTGGCAGCCCACGATGTCCACGTCGTTCGGAGCTTCATTCTAGTCCGCACAACGACAATGGTGAACACATGTGGGCGATAACCCACGATTAGAGGGTGAGGTCAGAGTCAGAGAGAGAGGGCGGAGTCAGAGAGATTTGAGTCAGATTGGTTTAGGAAGGAGGAGACAGTGTGATGAGGAGTGATTTGAGATTGGCTCTGTTTGAGGGGGGGAGAAGGTGTGAGAGTCCTATTAGGGTTAGTTAAGGAATGATACTAGTATATGGGTTAGGGGTAATAGGGTAATTAGTCAGGGGTAAGTTGGTTATAAATATGGGTAGTAGGGGAGAAGTAGAAGATCTTGGATAATAGTATTATGGTAGGGAACTTGAGAGAGTTCTTCGGGAGAGATCAGCCCTCTCGAAAGGCTATTGGTTCTTGTAATTACTCTTTGGTATTGCAATATAGTGTTCTTGTTAGATTCTTGTATTCGGATACCTAACAAATTGGTATCAGAGCAAGTTCATCCTGACGATGGATCTATCAGTCGAGACAATGAAGTTACAGAGAATGTGTGAAGAAATGATGGGAAGGTGTGAAAAAATGATAGAAAATTCGAAGGAAATGGTTCTAATATGCATCAGACTGCAGAATAGGCTTGTAGAGAACATTGCGGTTAGAGAGGAAAAAAGGACGTTAAGGAGGGAAGAAGTAGCCGAGAAGAGCATTCGGAAGCGGGGGCGAAGGATTGTTGGAAGCCGGCGATCAGACTCGAGAATGTGGACTGGGGTGCGATGGAAATTCAACCGCAGAGGGAAAGTGTTGTTGCGCAGCGGTTCATTGAGAAGAGAGGAGAAAAATTGCCCTCAACCGAATATGAAGATGCTAAGGAAGAGAGGAAGAAGGAAACACTGACCACAGAAGATCGAAAAGGGGGATGAAGAAGAAATTGAATATCCAAAAAGAAACGGCAAGAGTCTGAGAATGGTTGGATCGGATTTGCACGGTGGTTCTCCGATGAAGAAGCGGCGAAAAAAGAAGGGTCCAGCACGATTGCAAGAAGAACGACTTAAAATCCCACGAGACTTGAAGGATGGCCGACGATTGTTGGCATCTAAAGTATGGAGAAAAGTAGGAAATCCAAACGAAAATGAAAGAAAAAAGAGACAGGGGACTGATGGAAGGCATCGCCGGCGAATGTTTGGGTGCTCAGAGATACAATAAGGGTGGCGCTGCTGTCTATGTTTCAGATGGTCGGAGAAGAAAAGAGGGACGGTAAGGATTCTGTGCCCTAATTTGTCTGTCGACAAATATGAAAGGAATGGGCTGAAATTGGAAGATGCTAAGGGGAATGGGCTGGTATTGCATAAAATGGTTGAGGCCCAGGACTTTTAAATACAAGATGGGCTTTGGGCCGGGATGTCCTTGATCTTGAACCTAGAATCTAAACTAACCCTAGCTGCCACTTCACCATTTTCCCCCTAAGCAG
>NW_019104594.1:688447-715518 GCF_001995035.1 Momordica charantia
GTTCATCTAGGGTTTGAGATATGCTAGGTCTCTAATTTTGTTGGTGTTTAGTGAGTAAAAAATAAAAAATAAATAAAATAAAATAATAGTAAATTTGTTTTTGTGTATGCACACCTTGAGGACAAGGTGTCTTTGAAGGGCGGGGTAATGTGAGAGTCCTATTAGGGTTAGTTAAGGAATGATATTAGTATATGGGTTAGGGGTAATAAGGTAATTAGTTAGGGGTAAGTTGGTTATAAATATGGGTAGTAGGGGAGAAGTAGAAGATCTTGGAGAATAGTATTTTGGTAGGGAACTTGAGAGAGTTCTTCGGGAGAGAGATAGCCCTCTCGAAAGGCTATTGGTTCTTGTAATTACTCTTTGGTATTGCAATATAGTGTTCTTGTTAGATTTTTGTATTCGGGTACCTAACAGAAGGGTGTGTCCTGGAAGGCATGGCCAATGTGCATTTCTAGTTAGGACAACTCCAAGCTTACAATCTTTCCAATGAGGGCCCCATTATAGGACTTGTCATCAGCCTCTGAAGGATAGATTTCCTAATATCTATCTTCTATCTTTATCCCCCCATGGGACTGTTGATGACTTTTGGGACAAAGCCACTCTTTCTTGGAGAATTCGGACTCAGAGGATGTTAAAAGACGAGGAAATTGATGAATTTATCTCATTAGTCTCCCTTTTAAACCCATTTGTTCTTAACAATCAGGCTGATACCGGAATATGGTCTTTGGAGCCATCTGGGGAATTTTCAGTTGCCTCATTGTGCAGGTTGTCTTCCTCTGAGGCCATGTCATCCCAGTTATTGCAAGCCATTTGGAAAACCAAAAGTCCAAAGAAGGTCAGCTTCTTCATTTGGATTTTTCTGTTCAGAAAATTCAGTAGAGCGGATGTTCTCCAAAAGAAGCTTTCTGAATGCTGCCTTTCACCTTCCATTTGTGTATTCTGCCAATCTTTTGGTGAAAACCTGCTGCATTTGTTCTTTTTCTGCCCTTATGCTCAGAATTGTTGGTCTTTACTATTCCAAGAGTTCAATTTCTCTTGGGCGTTCGATTGGAATGCAGTAAATAATCTTACTCAACTTCTTCTCGGGCCATCTTTGCCTCCTAAAGCTAATCTGCTGTGGCTGAATGCTATTAAAGCTATGTTATATGAGTTGTGGTAGAAGGCCATTTGTAATGGCAGGAGAAGATAATAGTTGATGAGGGAAGAAAGGAATTAGGAAAGTTTTATTTTTGCCCCCAGTATATCTCAACTGAGGGGGACCCAGTTTCTCTTACTTTCTGGAGCTCTCAGAAAATTGAGTTTTCTTTCCTTTTTATTTTTTGGTTTAAAAAAAAAAAAAAGAATAGAAGTTCTTCTAGTGTTGTTAATGGAACGAGAGTAGTGTCTCTCTCTGGTTAGGGTTTTGTGGTCAGTTTCAAAGCCATGTGGTTGACGATGTGCATCGAATCTTATGCTTGTTTAAAAACGTTCTCAAAAAAAATAATTGAAAAAGTGCTTTTAGTTAGCTTAGAGCACTTTTCACCATTCCACAACTCATCTCTAACTCACACTAACCATGTAACATCAGAATTCATTAAGAAATAAAATGGAAGAATAATCATTTCACACTTACCTTAATATACTTACTGAGAGATAGATCCCACTGGGTAATCCTGTATGACTAGAAATGAAATCAAACATATAAATGCAAGAAGAGGGTTCAAATTAAGAAACTAAGACCATAAAATCAAGAATTCATGTAACTAAGATATCGGGCTAGAATAAAGAGCCACAGTTGAAAGAAGTCAATACCAGTCTCTTTAATCCATCTCCAGAATTAGGAACATAAACACTTAATAAAAAAAATGAATCAAACTCCGCCACCACAAGCCGCCCTTCACCGTCGTGTTCTGATATGCCTACACCATATCTGACTGAAAGTGGTTGTATCTGTAATACATCTTATTTCAGCAAACTAAAGGGAACCATTATGAAATATAGGAAATATGATGGTAATAATGATCACTCTTAGAAAAATAGTTATTTAAACTCATTTCAGGCCCTTGAACTTATATTTTAGTGTTGACAATGCCTAAATTGGATCTCACTTTAGCTTTTAGATAGAAAGGCTTGAGCTTAAGCTAGAAGAATATAGTGATGTGTTCTGATTTGTTGATAAGTCAAAAGAACGACTTGATTTAAAAGCTGAATTGTGCTAATGCAAGTGATGCTGGAGCATAGGAGCTTAAAGAAGAAGTTGCCAGCAGATAGCTTGTGGGGCACTTCATTAATTGAGCTAGAATTGGACGGCTGATTCACACTGAAGTAGCCAACCACAGGAGAACACGTAAGAAGAATGGCCACCTCAGCCCTTATGCCTACAACCTGAAAGCGCTTAGAATGGATTAAATGCAAGGGAGCCGCCAGGCAGAGGAGAGAGCCTGGTGAGGAAAAAAAGGAAGTAAGAGAGAGGAGATCTACTCCGGGGAAAGGAAGAAGAAAAAGACAAAACGGGCAAGGAATCTCTACTGCTAACCTTCGAATAAAACAGTGTTCCTTATTATATTCTTTACCTCATCCTCTTCTTAGCTTTCTTAAATACAATGGGCTGTATTATTTTATTTTATCTTCTGTTTGTTGGAAGCATGAGCTAAGTTACTTACGGCAAGAATTACGAGAAGCTGTTTTTAATGAAACTTTTGTTGTAGCTATTTATTGCTTATTACTCTGTGTTCATGGTGTATTTCTTGCTTCAGTTTCTTAATGTTTGGTTACCATTAATGGAACAAAAGTTCTGCTGCATTTAGGAAAAAAAGGGCAGGATAGATACCCTTAAATAATGCTGTAAATCATCTTTCAAATTGATAGTAAGAGGTTGGAATAACCCCTTACCGAGTACAACTGAAAGCCGGCCCTTAAAAGTTGTTAAACTATATGGAAATATGTATTCACAAATCTGTGTGGTTTGGAAAAATTACTAGACATCTAGGTTGAAGAGAATAAAGCCACTAAATTGCTACAGTATTGGCAACAATATTAGTAGCAGCACAACCATTATCCTTGCCCCTTTTTAATCACCATTACACTTCCTTCCTCACTTAACCTGAAATGCTTTGAATGTTCTTTAAGTTGGTTTAAGTTCTTTATAATTTTAGTTAGTTGTTTGGTTACCTTAACCTATTAATAACAAAAAGGAATATTAATTTCAATCGACCCTGTGGGGACAACTTTTATCATTTTCTACAACTACTAGGTGTATACTTGCACCATCATTGTGGTTGTTTAACAAGTAACTACAAATGTCTACGTAAAATAGAATCTTTAGAAACTTGTAAAATTTAAGGTATAATGAAGAAGCAAAAAGAGGTGGACGTTGATCAAAAGAAAGGGCAATAATATGTATCATTCATTCATAAATCATAACCCAACAGATGACTTTCTCGAACCTTGATGATAATCCACGAAACTATTACCTAACTGAACCTACAAGATTATTGCCTCGCTCTACGACTTATAAAATCAAGAAACTCATAGGCTGTCGAGTAGCTTAAATGTATAGCTACTAATAAATGCCTCAAAAGAATTTTGAGTTTACAATTTGCTTTTTCATGATCAGACCAACCACACTAGTTAGAAACTAAAACAACGTACTCATTATGCAATCACTAATCAGTAAGATATAATTTTGTCTATATTTTTAATATATAGACTCCAAGTCTCCAAGTTTCTACAAGCATCTCAAACAAACGCATGTTCTGAAAACAATGATAAAACAAAAATTAAAATTAAAAAATTGCACAATGAAATGCACTATAATTAATGACACTGACAACTCTTCCTCTCTCAATGCTGCCAAACCCTGCAGGACTATTTTTTTGTCACCCTAACTTTCAGAGTCAAATAATTTATAGAATATTAATATCCTAAATAGGTGATCATGCAAGTAGAATCCAGGACTTGATACACAATGAAATACACATCTTAGATGATCAGGCTGACAACTTTTTTCTTTCTTGTACAGGAATTTGTTGTTCAAATATGAGAAAAGGAAATCATACCCGGGATATGATTGCAGTTCCAGAATAACCAAGTTTAGAAACACTACAAGTCCAATAGGTATGATGATATCCATCCATGAGAGACTTTTTAATTTCCAGTATGTCCTTCTCCTGCAGCAGAAATTGATATGTAAAACCAGTTCATGGGGAAATAAAGCATAATATTGTTGATCATGCGGCAGGTACATAATGATGAATATTGATAGAATAAACTGAAAAATTAAAATCTCCACCTTACTCTCCAGTCTCCAGAACCAAAGTCTACCCAAGGTGAAGTTAGTAAGTTACTGACATCTGTATAACTCTGGACTTGAGTTAAAAGTGATTTAGTAACAGCATTTTTATTTCCTCTTTCTTGTTTCTTACTCATTCTTTTAGGAGATCTAAAACGTGTTTGAAAACCCCATTCCTCATTTTTTTTGTTTTCTTTTTCACTTGAACAAAAAGAAATGCATAATCATTTTTATATTGTGTTCTCTAGAAAATAAAAATAAATAAAGAATTCTTAGAAAAATGAAAGACTTAGTGGAAAATTATTTTTTAAAAAATAAAACGTTTGCCATTTTATGTCAAAATACTTTTTTTTTATATTATATATAGAGTATATGGGGAAAAGATAATGGAGATATAAATTTCATTAACATTTGGACAAAGTAAAAGAAATAATAAGAAACAAAAAATCACAATGTCTTGTCTCCAGAGATGAGCTGTTAATGTTTCTGAGTGGGACCCCTCTCTCCATGAGTTCTCCTCCGCCCTCACCATGAACATGTCTCCATCCTTAGGAATGTGATAAACTTGCTTTAGAAGTTACCAGTCGTCTCCATGACCCCAGTGATAGGGTTTCATGTTTTCAAGGTTTGCTCATCAAGGATGATTCAAATTAGGTAAGCTATAGTCTCAAGATTAACGGAGATCAGTAGTATTTTCTGGGTTGATAAAGGTTTATTCTTAGTTGAAGATGTGAGTTGTAATGTTCTGTTACCTCTTCATTTATCTCAAGTAGTTTTGTTGGAAAATATCTTCATATTTACATGTCTCCATACTTAGTTACTTGGCGAAGTAAAAAACAAAATTTAGTGGCTAGAAGCTGAAGCAGAATTTAGGACCTTAGCCCACAGTATTTGTGAAGGGATATGGATAAAAAAGTTACTTGAAGAATTGACAGTCTTTCAAAAGGCACTCATATGGGTTTATTGCGACAAGGTTGCCATCTCCAAAGCCCACGATCCAGTTCAACATGATAGGACTAAGCATATTGAAATTGACAAATATTTCATAAAGGAAAAGTTGACACTAGTGTGATATGTATCTCTTATCTCCAAACAATAGAGCAGACTTCTGATGTGTTGACAAAAAGGACTACCAAAAGTACAATTTGACAAGATGATTGACAAGCTATCAATCGAAGATATCTTTAAACAAGTCTGAGGATGAGTGTTTGTTTATATTTGTGAATACTAGCTGTAAATATTAATGGTTATTTTATTCTTATTTCCTTTTTTGTATTGAGTCTTTCTTCTATACAATGAGGATATGTATTTCTCATTTTGGAATACAATATTTATTCCATCTAAATCAAGTATAAGTATTAGCACTTGTGATTCAAACCAACTCTTTCCTAATATAAATGAAGAAGATAAAAATCAGAAATGATGATGAGTTCAAAGAAGATGAAGGATCCTATTCCGAGGGATTGCAGCAATCTTGTCCCTTCATCTTCCAACCTCGTTTCTGACATTTCAAAATTCTCTTCCTTCATTCAAGATTGTGGGTTAGAAGTCTACGAACTCGTCCCAAACAATCAATCAAAATCAGAAAATCATCTCCCATGAAGATAATTTCAGGGAATAAAAAAGGTTCGGGTGAACAGTAAAAATACATTGAAGAATTTCTTGCAGCAGCATTGCCTTGATAATGTGCTTTTTCAAGATTTCGAGAAAATTGAGAGGATGCTGATAAATTCAATTCGGTGTTCGAAAGATATTGGTTGGGCAGAATTTGATTCAATTGGCAAATCTGGTGGTCCTCTCATACTGTGGGACAAAAGCATAATTATCAATAAAGAAGTGCTAAATGGCTGTTACAATGATGGATAATACTGTTGTCTTTGATAAAACCAGGACCTTAACTGTTGTGACATCTATTGTGACAATGGTATCCGTGAAGCTACTCGAGTTGTTAATGGTTGAATTTTGAAGGTTGAAGGAACAATCATAGAACCAGGTTCTGTTGCTGTTGCAATTGTAGAAAACGAAATAATATCCGTCAGAACATTGGACTGGAATTAGAGACATGGAGTTGTCGTCGATCATTTCTATCTTAACTCAACCAATGGTTTATGTTGGAATAGATAATATTCTGACTGGTCTTATTAGTTTGAAGATGGCATCCGGAAAGATACTAGTCATGTTGATGGCTCTTTATCTAGGCAACCAATTAACACGTACATGTTTTTGTGGTAAGTAAATGTTTTTACCCAAAAAAATGTTGTATGGGGTCAAATGGCTACTGCCCATATTGGAATCGCAACGGGTTGGGATGTGGGAGCTGCTAGCGAGGTGTCTCCTATTATGTTAATGGTCAACAGTCTCTCTCGAGAAAAATATTAAGTTTTCTAGTTGATCCTTTTCCTGGCCATTTGCTTCGTGCTGTTTTTGCAGCTTGGTGGTTGTAGACTATGCTAATATGGCTTTTAGGCTTTCCAAGACCTCCCCAAACGATTCTGTTTTTCATTTCTTGTCATATTTGAATAACTTGACCTTGCTTGTTTGGTTGTTTGGTTTTCTTTTTACTCCTTTTTCTTCTTCTTCTTCTTCTTTTTTATATATATCCGTGTGTCCGGGCTAACTTGCACGCACCTCGACTAATCACTAGCCAACCGTCTGACTCTACTACATTTGATTGATAAGGTAACTCGTAAGATATTAAATTGTAGGTAGGTGGCCACCTTCCCTCTAAATCCTTTGCTATTTACATTAGCCCTTATTGACCACTTTGGTCATAGTTTTCTTTTTACTCCTTTTGGAAGTTGGTATACTTGAACATTTTTCTATATTGTCATTGAAAAGTTCGTTTCAAGGGACTGGCTTATTCAACCAACAGTATAAACCAAACATAATCAATTGGAGTAGGTTTTGGCTTACCCAAATCAAGTAAAACCTGATCCAACCAATTAAAGCTTCATCATTTTTTTTCATTAAAACCCTATTTGTTAGCACCCAAGCCCTAAAGTCCATATTCAAGTAAAACTCAAAGCTTAGCCAGCCTTACGTGTTTTCCCATTCCCTGGCGTGTTTGCCTACGATACTTTAAAAAAATTAAAAAAAAAAGTTTTTAACTTATCATAGAAGGAATCAGGAGCCAGGAAGCAAAAAAAAAAAATGCAAATGCATGGCACGAATGACAAAGCAAACACCGTATAGAAGCCTCCATCTCCAAGCGACGATCTTTGTCTCCCTCCAACTCTCTCTGACCGACTAGCTGGCTGCAAGCAACAACGTAAAAACTAAAAATGTTGTTTTATTTTTTATTTTTCACGAAGTGTCTTCATAACACTTCGTAAATTATTTTTATTTTTTAGATGATTTTTCTTGCATTAAGTAAAGATAAAAATTCTATGTTGTGTTATCTATTATGAACATATATATTTTGTATTTTTCTTTTGTTTTGTTTTTTAAGTTTGATTTAAACTTTGAGGATTAAAAGTCATGTTAATTTTTTTCCATCATATCTAATTAGGAGATTGAAGTAAGAGACCAAAAATCTTTTCTTTAATACACTATCTTTTAGTTTTTTTTTTTTTTTTAATAAGAAACATCAATTTCATTAACAAAAGAGGCAGTACAAAAAGGATTACAAAAAGGACTCCCAATTGGCAAAGATTTGAGAGACACTATAATTACAAAAAGCCTTTGTACTAGCAGCCCATGAAGAAGCAAAAATTTTTACAACTTCCCAAAACATCTGTCTATCGGTTTTCTCTACTCGAAATATTCTTTTCAAACCAAATTCTCCACACTAAGACAACCACCCCCACAAGTCCATAGAATCTTTGCATGCTTTTGTTAGGCCTCCTATTAGGAACACATATGTACGTAGGGGTAAAGGGGGTAATTCCCCCTCTTCTGACAGTTAGACCGTTGACCTTAAGGAGTGTCTTATCTTTTGTCTTTTGTGTGGAGTCCTAGGTGAGGGGGGATATATCTGTTTTGTGGCTGCCTAGGTGGGGGCATGTCTTATTTTGTATTCTAAAGTATTGGACTGTTGTGGAGAGTGGAACCCTCTCGAATGGTTGTTGTTATTGAACTCTATTTCCATTGAATACTATCAAGTGAGGGAGTTTCCTCACAAATTGATATCAGAGCTCGTTCGACTTGGGCAAGCTCTCCAATGACGAACAAGAAACAGCTAGAAGAAAGGTGCGAGTCGACAGAGAAGGAAGTGAGCGGAATTAAAGAAGTCTTGCAGAGGATTAGTTCCCAACTGGAAGAGCAGCGTAAGAGAAGCGATGCACAGATGGAAGAGCAGCGTCGCAAGAACGATGAAACACAGAAAAAGCTAGAGGGATTCATGTTAGAGGTATCTCGAGGGAAAAGTCAGCAACCTACGACAGTCGCTAATGAGAATTCAACCATGAAACGGAAGAAACCCGAAGACGACTATGAGCAACAAGGGGAGACCACGACGGGTAAGGATGATGGCACGGGACTGGACCGCAGCAAATTTAAGAAAGTAGAGATGCCCATACTCACCGGGGACGACCCCGACTCCTGGTTGTTTAGAGCGGAGAGATACTTTGAGATACACCATTTGAGCGACGAAGAGAAGATAACGGTAACAGTCATTAGCTTGGAAGGTGCCGCCCTGAAATGGTACCGATGGGCGGAGAACCGACGGCAGTTTACCGACTGGAATGACCTGAAAACCAGAATCTTCGAGCGGTTTAGTGAGTCCAGAGACCGAAATCTTCTTTCCCGCTTCCTGTCCATACGACAAGAGGGTACGGTCACTGAGTCTCGACAGACCTTCGAAGCATGGTCTGCATCCTTACCCGATTTAGCCGATGATGTGTTGGAGAGCACATTTATCAATGGATTGGAACCAAATATCAAAGCAGAACTTATCCTTTGGGAACCGGTGGGCCTCGAACGAATCATGAAAAAAGCCCAGCTGATTGAAGATAGAAACACCTCGGTCCACACCCCAGAAGACCCCGAGCCCAACCGCAACCCCAAGGCATTGGCCAACAAGCCAAAGACTTCCCCCAACTTTGACAACCCGCACAGTTACCCTTTCGGGTAAAACGTACCCCACTACCCAACCTATACGAAAGGAACCGTTCCAAAAGAGGCTTACTGAAACAAAGTACCAGCGGCACAAGGAAAAGGGGCTATGTTTTCGATGCGATGAGAAATACAGCATTGGTCATAAATGCAAAAGTTAGGAATTGAAGGTCTTTGTGGTACACGACGATGAAGAAATGGACATAGATCGAGAGGAAGAAAACATGGAAACGGGAGGAAGCGAGACACCAATGGTAGAGGAGGTTGCAGAGTTGGCTTTGAACACAGTGGTGGGATTCTCAACACCAGGGACCATGAAGTCGAAAGGAAAGATTGAGGACAGGGAGGTGGTGATCCTGATCGATTGTGGGGCTACCCACAACTTCGTTTCTCAGAAATTGGAAGAAGCCCTCAATCTCCCTCTACACGAGACATCAAACTATAGAGTGATCATGGGGACAGGCGTAGCAGTGAGAGGAAAGGGGATCTGCAAGGGTGTGGTTCTCTACCTACCCGAGCTAACTATCAAGGAGAACTTCCTTCCCCTCGAGTTAGGCAACCTAGATGTGGTATTGGGAATGCAGTGGTTGAGTACCTTAGGCACAATGGAGGTGGATTGGCAGTCTCTCACCATGTCTTTCCGAAAGGGAGGCCACAAAATCATCTTGAAGGGAGACCCCACACTAATGAGGATGGAAGTCACACTCAAGAAACTAGCACGAACATGGGAGACACATGACCAGGGGTATTTGATTGAACTCAGAGCCATTGCAGCTCAACCTGAAGAACAAGGGAACCTCGAGGCCGTCGTGGGCAGCCGGTTGGTGAGAGACGTTAGGAACCTGATCTCCGAATACCTAGAGGTTTTTCAAACACCCTCCACCTTGCCTCCCCACAGTAGCAATGACCATCGAATTCAGCTGAAGGAGGGACAACCGGTCAACGCCGGCCCTACCGCTACCCCCATGCCCAGAAAACAGAAATAGAAAGGTTGATCAGTGAAATGTTGGAGGCAGGGATCATCCGTCCCAGCACCAGCCCGTACTCAAGTCCCGTGATCCTAGTTAAGAAGAAAGATGGGAGTTGGAGGTTCTGCGTAGACTATAGATCCTTGAACAACGCAACGGTACCCGACAAGTTCCCTATCCTCGTCATTGAAGAGCTGTTGGATGAGCTACATGGCTCGCGGGTGTACTCGAAGATTGACCTTAAGTCAGGCTACCATCAGATCCGGATGGCACCGGAGGATGTATCCAAGACGGCCTTCCAAACTCATGAGTGTCACTATGAATTCATGGTGATGCCCTTCGGGCTTACTAATGCACCAGCCACCTTCCAAGCCCTCATGAACCAGATATTTCGTCCCTTTCTACGTAAGTTCATCTTGGTTTTCTTTGATGACATCTTAATCTACAGCTCTGATGCAGATTCCCACATCTGCCATCTGTCGGTGGTCTTCAACATCCTGAAGGATCACTCCTTGTGCGCCAACCTAAAGAAATGCCAATTTGCCAACGAGAGGATCGAGTACTTGGGGCACTTGGTGTCTGCAAAAGGGGTGGAAGCCGACCCAGAACAGATACGTGCTATGCTCCAATTGCCGCAACCTGCAAATCTCAAAGAATTACGAGGCTTCTTGGGTTTGACGGGCTATTATCGCAAGTTTGTGGCCAATTATGGAGCCATGGCCGCCCCCCTGACACAACTATTGAAGAAGGATTCGTATGAGTGGTCACCTGCAGCTACAGAGGCATTTGAAAGACTAAAGAACGCGATGGTAACTTTTACTTTGGCGCTGCCTGATTTTTCTTTGCCATTCGTTATTGAAACAGATGCCTCAGGGTTTGGATTAGAGGCGGTTCTCTCTCAAAAGCAAAAGGCAGTGGCATTCTTCAGCCATACTCTGTCGGCATGAGCGCAGCTGAAGCCCATCTACAAGAGGGAGTTGATGGCCATTGTCCTCGCTATCCAAAAATGGCGTCCCTACCTGCTAGGTCAAAAGTTCATTGTCAGGACAGACCAACAAGCCTTGAAGTACCTGCTGGAACAGAAGATCATTCAACCTGAATACCAGAAATGGGTCTCGAAGTTGTTGGGGTATGACTTCGAAGACCGGGATTGGAAAATAAAGCCGCAGATGCCCTTTCACGCATGGCTCCTGCCAGCCATCTAGCGTCTCTGTCGGCCCTAGCTCTATTGGATGTAGAAGTAATCAAGTCAGAAGTGGCAGCAGATCCAGAATTCACCAAGATCTTGGAAGACCTTCATAGGGACTCAGAGAGCGTTCCCCGCTATTCTCTACAACACGGCGTGCTTCGCTACAAAAATCGATTGGTTGTGTCACGCACCTCCTCCCTCCTCCCCGCAATCCTACATATGTATCACGATTCAGTAATTGGGGGACACTCGGGATTCCTACGGACTTACAAGCGCCTAACCGGAGAACTCTACTGGCCAAGTATGAAAGCCACGATCAAAACCTATGTGGAACAATGTCATACCTGCCAGAGGAACAAACACCTCGCAACCGCCCCAGCCGGATTTCTCCAACCTTTAGCTATACCGGACCGCATTTGGGAGGACATTTCTATGGACTTCATCGAAGGCCTACCTAAGTCTCAGGGGCAAGATTCTATCTTTGTGGTGGTGGACCGATTAAGCAAATACGCTCATTTCATTCCTTTGAAGCATCCTTACTCAGCCAAATCAGTAGCTGCGACATTCATGCGTGAAGTTGTGCGCCTCCATGGTTTCCCTCGGACCATTGTCTCGGATCGCGACAAGATCTTCATCAGCCACTTCTGGACAGAACTTTTCAGGCTTCAAGGAACCAAGCTGCACCGGAGCACAGCCTACCAYCCCCAGACAGATGGCCAATCGGAAATCGTGAACAGATGTTTAGAAACTTACCTTCGTTGTTTTTGCAGCGAAAACCCGAAGCAATGGGGTAGTTGGTTCGCATGGGCGGAATATTGGTACAACACGACGTTCCACAACTCCATTGGTACTACCCCGTTTCAGGCCGTGTATGGGAGACACCYACCCCCGCTCATTCTGTATGGTTCACAGAAGACAGCCAACGCAACATTGGACCAGCAGCTGGAGGAGCGCAATCGCGCATTGGATAAGCTCAAGGCTAACCTCAGGGTGGCTCAGGACCGGATGAGGAAGTACGCAAACGCACATCGAAGGGAGGTGGAGTTCGAGGTAGGCGACAWGGTATTTCTCAAGCTTCGACCCTACCGACAACAATCCATGGCTAAACGCCGGAATGAGAAACTTAGGCCCCGCTTCTTTGGCCCCTTCTCCATCCTTGAACGCATTGGCAAGGTCGCTTACAAGCTCGATTTACCTGAGGAGACCTCCATCCACCCAGTGTTTCATGTATCCCAACTCAAGAAGGCCATCGGTCCCGACAAAGGCGCCGTCCCTATCATTCCCCCATTGACAGATGAGTTCGAAGTGATTCCAGTTCCCCAAGATGTCTTTGCCTTCCGCAACCATGATGACACAGGTGAATTGGAGGCCTTCGTCCAGTGGCAGCATATGGATGAAGGAGACGCTACCTGGGAGAATTGGGATGCCTTCCAACTCCAATTTCCCAACTTCCACCTTGAGGACAAGGTGTCTGGGCTCCGAGTGGGTGATGTTAGGCCTCCTATTAGGAACACATATGTACGTAGGGGTAAAGGGGGTAATTCCCCCTCTTCTGACAGTTAGACCGTTGACCCTAAGAAGTGCCTTATCTTTTGTCTTTTGTGTGGAGTCCTAGGTGAGGGGGGATATATCTGTTTTGTGGCTGCCTAGGTGGGGGCATGTCTCATTTTGTATTCTGAAGTATTGGACTGTTGTGGAGAGTGCAACCCTCTCGAATGGTTGTTGTTATTGAACTCTATTTCCATTGAATACTTCAAGGTTTAAATCACAAACGAACTTAGAAACAAAACAAAAGAAAAAAAAACATATATGTATATGAATATATATATATATTATATTCATAACAGATAACACAACACACCATATTTATCTTTACTCGGCACAAAAAAAAAATATATCAAAAAAATAAAAGGGCAAAATATATTTTTAGTTCTTGAGATTTGGAGTAGGTGTTATTTTGGTCCCTAAAGTTTCAAAAGAAACACTTTCTTTTGGTCCTTGAACTTCTTTGACCCTTAGTTGACTAACGTAAAAATGATGTTTATCTTTACTCGGCACAAAAAAAAAAATATATCAAAAAAATAAAATGGCAAAATATATTTTTAGTTCTTGAGATTTGGAGTAGGTGTTATTTTGGTCCCTAAAGTTTCAAAAGAAACACTTTCTTTTGGTCCTTGAACTTCTTTGACCCTTAGTTGACTAACGTAAAAATGATGTAGTAGTTAAATTGCTGATTATATTTGCTGATTTGGCAAAATATATTAATTTAATAATATACGTGTGGGTTCTCTCTTTCCCCTTCTATTATTCCTCATTCTTTCTCCTTCTCCCCCATCTCTGGCAAATGTGGCTGCCACCGTCGCCAACCGTTTTATCCTCCCTTGCCACCTATTGCCTCGTTGTTGTTGTCATCACCTTCTCCGGCACATCATCGCCCTCGCCAAAGCACACTTCTTCCTTGTTGGATATGGAACACGCTTGAAAAAGCCCAAAAGCAACAGGCTTGGAAAGCCAAAAGTGAGCCACCCGCTATCACCACCACTTCGTCGCCATCGCCCTCATTGAACCGAGTCGTCGCCCTTGCACAAAAATCCTTATACTAAGCTAGAACAAAAAACCCAAATCTTCTATTCAAAGGTCGGATTACCGCTCTACGTGCGAGATTTAGCTCTCTCTATTTTTCTTCTTGTTAATGGGTAGGAATTTAACGAGAGATGGTTTTGGGGTTTATTGGATTGTGTTTACTCGAGGGAAGGGCGAAGGCGAAGGCAACGGCAACATCAACGCAGCAATGGCAGGCAAGGATGGAAATGGCCAGCGACGGCGGCAACATTCGCCAAAGATGGGGGAGAAGGAAAGAGGAAGAGAAAAGGGAAAGAGAGATCCCACAAATATATTATTAAATTAATATATTGTGCCAAATTAGCAAATACAATCAACGAAACCACGTCATTTTATTGTCAGTCAACTAACGGTCAAATAGGTACAGGACCATTTAGAGCCATTTATCAAACCTCATGGACCAAAAGTGTTCCTTCTGAAACTCCAAAGACCAAATAAACACCTACTCCAAATCTCAGAGACCAAAAGTGTATTTTGCCCAAAATTAAAATAGATATAATGAAGTGTTATGAAAACAGTTTATCTTCTTCTTGAAAAATAAAAAATAAAAAAGCATTTTTAGTTTTTACCTTATTGCTTGCGGCTGCTGACTAGTCGGTCAAAGGGAGACGAAGATCATCATTCAAAGACAAAGGCTTCTATTCAGCATTTGCTTCGCCATTCACGTCATACGTCTACATTTTCCTACCTTCCTGACTCCTGAGTTCTTTCTGCAATAAGTTAAAACTCTTTTTATTAAATATGGCAGGTGTTGGAATGGGAAAAGATGTCAGGCTGGGCTTTTATGGGCTTTTAAGTTTTACGGGCTTTTAAGTTTTTCCTGTATATGGACTTCAGGGCTTCGGTGCTAATAGATGGGGTTTTTAGACAAAACAAGCCTCAATCAGTTAGGTCGATTTTTACTCAATTTACCAAACTGAAACCAACTTCGACCGATTATATTCAATTTGTAATGTTGGCTGAATTGTCACCAAAAACCAAACTGCCAATCGGTTTGGTCGGGTTTTTCTTGCACCCCTATCTGTTGGAATGAAGCCAAAGAGTCTAGCTTGATGGAAAGGGTGGCCAGTGAAAGGACAACTATGCATAAATATTGTTAGGAATAGCCACATACCAACCGAAAGCAGTGAGAATAAGCCTCCAAATTCTATAAGAAAGGACAAGTGATGAAAGTATGGCTCTGTGATTCATTGTCTAACTTGCAAGGCAAGCACCTGGGGAAAATTGCTATTCAAGGGCTTTTTTGTAGGGCACCAGATTTCAATCTTACAAATGAAAATGAGGACAATGACAACTTACCTTATAAGTTGACATTCAGGATTACAATGAGTCTTGGACCATTCAGAGAGCTCAAAAGGATGTTGAAGTTAAAAGCACATAGAAGAAACTTGCTTGCTAAAGAGTCTGCTCAGCATGACAAGAAACTGGACATAAATATGTTGACCTCATTTCTTACATAGTAAACTGATTTCTGTTTTCTGCACCGAACTTTAGAAGAATTTGGTTAAAATAAAGATCATTACTATCCATTTTCACATGGTAGCTGCTCTAGTTCATACTCAAAAGAATTTGGTTTACATGAAATTTAGATCATCATAATGTCTATTATGTGGTACTTCAAGGAAAAATACAATAATGGTAAGGTTCAATCCATAAATAACAATATGCCAAGAAAGCTGCATCCCAATTCTTTTCAAATTATGCTTACTGGTTGAAGCAACCGTATAATACTTTAATGCATTGGCTAGAAAGTCATAAAGAACCTTTCAAGCTATTTGCACCTTGCGGATAAATTAGAGTTGAATAATTACTTTTTCTTTGAGAAGAAAAAAAACTTTTCATTGATAGGGTGAAAGCTATAAATAGTTTTATGATTAGATCCCATCTGACATTCATTTACTAGATATAGATATAATGGATACACCCAAGAGCATTACATAGAAACCTTTCCACGCAAATAAAACCAAATAATGTAATATCAAAAAAAAATTTCATAAAAGCATCCAAACAAGAATTAATATTAGATGAGAAGTTCCTAAATTCTTTTGAAAGCACATACCAGGAAGCAGCATAATGAATCTCAAATCCTTTTAGGGTTGAATAATTACCGTAAAATTTTGCATATCTTTCCATACTATGAATGGATATTTCACCCATAGAAAAACTAGGATATCAACAATCTATTGTGAGGCCTCCCATTGTAAATACTTACGTGAGAAGGGGTAGAGAGGGAAATTCACCCCCAAATGACAGTTAGGAAAGGGGCTGTACAGGTAGGTTGGTTATAAGATAGAGGTTTAGCTTGTTTTGGATATCTTTTGTCATTTTGTAAGTCTTTGACTTAGGAAGGAGAGCTCCAGCCCTCTCGAATGGCTGAGAAACTCTGGTTTGCCCTAGGGCTGTAAGTTTGTTTTGTGTTGACAACTTTTGAATATCATATTGTAAGTAGATATCTTACATCTATGGATGCTTAATAAATAAGGAGAGAAAATTGGAATTGAGGAGCAATTCCTTGCTTCCATCCTTTCTAATATGGGATTTGCTGAGTCACAACAACTAAAACAGATATAATTTCCCTAACTGCCCTGCTAAATAATTGTCCTCCTTACATACGTGAAAAAATGACAACTTATTCTTGTCATAAGCATCTACTTGAAAAGTTTTGCATCCAAGTACTGACTCTAGTATATACCATCTGATTAAAAATACCAAATTATTTGCATAAAATTTTCTGCTTTATACAACCACGTTGCTCATATAAGCAGGGCCTAAGCTTTGAAGTATTGGTACGTTGCAATACTTTTTTAATAGAACTTCTGAATATTTAAATTGCGTAAAATACGTATTTAGCCCTTGAGGTTTGAGTTTGGTGTCTATTTAGTCCCTGATGCTTTAACCTGTACACTTTAGTCTCCGAGATTTGAAAAATGATTCTAAATAGTCTCTAGACCGTTAATTGATTAACATAGAAGTGATTTTTTTTTAAAGTCTCCGAGATTTGGAAAATGATTCTAAATAGTCTCTAGACCGTTAATTGATTAACATAGAAGTGATTTTTTTTTAATAAGAAACGAAATTTTCATTGATAAAATGAAAAAGAACCTAAAATGTTCAAAGATACAAACTCCCAAGGGAGTGAAAAAAAGTAAATAGCAAAAAATAAAAAGATACAATCTAAAAAAACAAAATGAAAAAGAAATATAGAGTAATGTGGTGATTAAATTGTTGACTAGGCTTGCTCACTCAGTAAATTATATTATTTTTATATTCATATAGGGCTTATATGGCATCTCTCTTTCCCCTTCCTCTCTTTCCCTCTTCCAGGCCAACGCCACCCAAATCCAATCAGCCATTGCCAACCACCTACTTTTTACTATGCTCCACCATCCCGCCGCCTTCTTGTCGTCGGTCGTTGATCACTTCCATCACCGCCACCTCCTAACTTACAGATTTGGAAAACAAAGGGACCTTCATTCCCTTCAAATCCTTGTTCCAAAGATGAAAACCGAGATCTGAAAGTCAAATGGTAGGGAGGCAGCCACGGCAAGTAATCACGACGGAGGCAATAGCAAGTAGCAATGGTGGAGGCAATGGTGAGTAGCAGCGGCGAAGGCGACAAAGAGTAGCAACAGCAGAAGCAATAATGTGTAAAAGTGGTGAGCGACAACAAGGGAGGCGCAAAGGAGATCAGTGACTGGCGACAAAAAGGAGGCGGCAAGGGAGAGATGTTAGTGCGCAGACGAAGAAGTGGTCGGCACAGTAGGTGGCCGCAGATGAACAACGCTAGCGGCTAGATGAGGAGAGAAGGGAAGGACGAAAGGATACGACACAAAAGCCCAATATGAATATAAAATAATTTACTGAGTCAACAATTTAACTGCCACATCACTTCTTCGTTAGTCAACTAGCGGTCCAAGGATCATTTAGAACCCTTCTCCAATCCTTAGGGCCTCAAGTATCCTTTTTGAAACTTCAAGAACAAAATAGACACCAAACTCAAACTCCAAGGAACAAAACTGTATTCTACCCATTTAAATTTTTCTTATGTGACATCAGGTGTGGAGATTTCATTGTAAGTATTAAACTAATAGCCACCAATTATCTACAATATCCTAAATAAAAATAAGATAGTATATAAATTATCTATGGTAAGACAAATTATTCCCTGACTTATCACCAATCTCCATATCACTGGATAAAAGAAGTCAACTTGATTGTGGCTAATTTTCAAACTACCTTGACGACTCGTCCCTTTGAAGGGCAATCAAAATCCTTGTAGCTAAATTGATTAGAAACTTCCTATGTACAGTGTACTACTTAACTGTAGAGAAACAATAGAACCTTTAGTAGAAAGGAGAAGAACTACATTTGATCTTATTTTGTATACAGCAGTCACACGGTGCAAGTTAGAAAATTCTTTTTGTAATTCAGAAAAGATTCACAGATGTACAGGAATAAAGCTATTAAATTTCCTCCTTTAAAGATTTGGATGGGATGCACAACATCTAAAGGAAATGGTAAGCAATTGAACAAATTATGAGATATAGTAGAAACAATGCAATGTTTTTTAATAAGAAAAATAATTCAATGTTCTAAATATAAAAGCGTCATTCATTTTATGTTGGGAAAGGATTCCATGCAAAAAAAATGTCAGATATCGAAATTCCTCTATGTAGAAATGAAAAAGAAATTATTCTACTTGCCTGCAATTTGGTCTCTTGTAAGCACAGTATATCAAAAGCTTCCCTTTCAGCTAGTCCCAACGCTGAAAATCCCCCTAGCTTAAGTAATGCTCTTAAACCATTGACGTTCCAAGATAAAATTTTCAAAGATTTTGTATCCTTGGAAAGAGGTGAAGGCCTCATGGTTCTAGGGTTATATGGGATCCAACCTTTTTGAGGTTTCTTATGAGCAAGAACAGTCCATGGTTCATTTTGCATCACCTCTACTCCATCCCCATGCTTTACAGTGCGGCTAACAACTTCTGAGGATACTTTTCTCTTTGTTCTAGATGGCTCACTATCTACAAAGATGTCATTTATGTAAGAAACAAGAAAGTACTTAGAGTGCCAAGTGTCTTAGGATTAGAAGGGCAAAAACAATACCAAAGAACGATAGAGGTGTTCAAAGGATAGATATCATTACTTGTTGCACAACTTGAAACCTCGTCAGATTTGACTGACTCCTTTGATGTTAAGGTTTTGGTTTCAACTTTCACAGTTTCACCTTCAGAAGGTGATACATTTGAGTTTCTCTTAGTTTGTTGCACTCCAAAATCTTCTACTGCATCAATAACACCACCTAAATCAGATAAATTCTGAGCCTTCTCATTTATTCAACACTTCAATAGAAATGGAGGATTGTTGATGTATAACTTGAGAACTAATACTGGACATGCACATGAGATCCATATGAATTCAACTTCAAAATTAACTCAAAGTGTATATATGTATTGATTAGTGCCAGCAATAAGGGTGACGATGTTTTCTCCATCTTGGATGATGTCTACTCTAGTCAAGTCACATGGAGTAGTAGTGTGCTACAATTTTGAAGAATGAAAATGCAGTCTTTAAAAATAAATATTTATACCAATTGTTTTCTTCTCCACAAATCCCTGCAGTGCAGTTACAAGCTCGTGTTTCCGTCCTTTGGCCAAAATACCTACGCTTCTGCAAAATGTGAGCAACAAGGATAAATAAGAAAGTTAGTTAGAAGTTAGACCTCTAGTACAATCTAAATTTAGAACTCTATTCACTTGTGCTGAGACAATGCAGCACATATAACTCCAAGCTCAATAGTCAAATTGAAAATCTAATGAAGAATTCTCCATGGGTGGGCACATCAAAACGTGTTAGTTCAAAGATAAAGTTCTCATAAATTACCTTAATGTCATTCTCAATTCCTGGACCGTCATAGCCTCAATTCTCGACGGGTCATCCTTGAAACTTTGAATGTCCACTTTACTGTCATTTTCCTATACGTGAAACACATGAATCAAAATAAAGAAGAGACTTTAGGCATATAAGGTGAGTGAAATATTCTTAAAATCAAAATCATTCCACAACCTCGACGACGATCTCATCAGAATTTCTATCTTTCCTTTTCCCATTCTGTGTGGATAAACTTACAGAGGACCGATTCGACGCCATTGAGTTCGTCCGAAAAGTTACCAATGTTGCAACTCTCCACCTGCACAGATTCACTGCAACGCTACAGAGCACCCGAGTTAGTTCAGCTGAATGACATTGAACTACTACTAGTTCTAGTAATAAAACCATCTTCATGTTGGAAACAAAGGAAACGAGCTCACTCTTTCCAAGCAATTTTGAACTTATGCTTTCACCTTCTCCATTAATTTATCAGCAAAGAAAGATGAAGGGAAGCGCTAAAGAAAATCAAATAAAAAGGGCAAAAGCATTCGGGAGTAAGGGCAAACCTCGAGGGATTCAAGAAACTCCTAAACCCCAATTGCAATTGCAATTGTAATACTGATTTCATTGACAAGAAGAGAGAGAGAAAATAGCATGTAAAGAAGAAAAGCGCAAGCTCACAGGGATAATATATACAGAACTAAACCAGGGGAATTAAGCGCCAAAGAGTCGGAGTGGAAGAAGACGGACCGTTTCGCTCCGCATTGTCCCCACACGCTCGAGTTTTGTCCCCTCAGAATCCAATTTTTACTTTTCTGTTCAAGGTAAGGACATTCTGGTAATTTTACAACTCTGGTAATCTTCGGTGAAATTTTAGGATGCTGGTGCACTGAAAATATCAATAGTAGGAAATTCAATGATCTATTATCTAATTTGATTTAAAAATTTATAAATAAATTATTATTATATTTGAATTATAAAATTTAATTGGTTATATAATTAAAAATATCATAAAATGTATAATATAATATATTATAATTTATAATATTGTTTTTTATTTTATTGAAAATAAAATGAGTTCATCCTTTTACGTAGGATAGAGTCCTTGCTACATAAAATAATAACTATAATCCTAATCCATGCAACATTTTGAGGTTGGTATTTTTTTTAAATAATTTAAAATTTAAGTAAAATATTTTATTTAAAAAATAAAAAGTCATTATATGCCAAGTGAGAAATTTAAACAACAAAATAAAATTATATAAAAATTAGAGCTTATTTAAATATTAAAATAAATTATATCAAAATTTATCTAAAGAAAATAAGATTAATAAATTTTTATTAAAAACAGCACCTTCTTTTTCAAGTTCCTTGATTTCAAGGTGAGAATGGGAAGTAGAGTTAAATTCTGGTCAGACAAATGGATTGGGAATGATTCTCTCCAAAACTTGTCCCCGCCATGTTCAATCTTTCCTCAAAAAAGGAGGCAACGGTAGCCGAGTGTTGGAACATAAATGAAAATGACTGGGATATTGGACTCCGTAGAGGCCTTTTCGAATGGGAGGTTGAGAGCTGGATGGGGCTCATTCAAGAAATTGATGTGGTGCGGGTGGGGGAAGGTGAGGATAGAGTAGTATGGTCCATAGACAAAAATGGTCGGTTTTCCACTCGTTCGGCCTTTTTGAATTTGGTGGATTGCAGCCCCTCTTTGAGGTCTCCTCTTATTTCAGCAGTGTGGAAATTTAAGGCTCGGTCTGCACTCTTTGTATGAAGCACAGCGAGAACATGGATCACATGTTTCAGCACTGCCTTTTTGCTTCACAGATTTGGCATTTCCTCCTAAATATTTTTGAGATCTCCACTTGCTTCCCAAGACAGATTGAAGATTGGACCCTCCCTAAAAAAACAAGGTTTATCTGGTGTTGTGCCTCTAGAGCCCTCCTTTGACATATTTGGCTCAAAAAAAAACTATCGGGTTTTTGAAGATAAGTCCAATACTTTTGATCTCTTTTGTAGGGATGTACAGCACACTACCTTTTGGTGTTGCATCAATTATAGTAAATTCTTTTGTAATTTTAACCTATCCATGTTCATGCACAACTGGATAGCAGTTGTTTAGTTTTTTAGGTGGGGTTTCCTCTACCCAGCCTTTAGTCTGTCTTCCTTTTTTTGATATATCCAAAGAAAGTTTCTTATCTAAAAAAATAATAAAAAAATTTATTAAAAAAATTAAAAATACAATGTCCAAACAAATTTTGGAAATCTTACAATTGATGGCGTTTTCAAAATTGAAAACACAGAAAACAGTGTTTTTATGTTATTGGCCTCCAGATTTGGATTGTATCCCAAAGATTGCGATCGTATCCAATTATATTTCCTAACCAAACGTGTTTTCTCTATATTTGGTGTTTTCAATCTTTTTTTTAAACAATAAATTGTTTCCAAATCCTATACCAAAGAACCCCCTCATTTTTGCTTTGGGTTTTTGGGCTCAATAGGATTTTCTGAATGCAAGAATGATTTTTACTCACCTTCTTGGAAACATTATCCTATTGTCAACCTATCATTATGGTCCCTCCCTTAATTTTTTAGATTTCCCTCCTTATTTGAAACAATGCGACGTTTTCTCTCTCTATGATTCCGTACTTATCTCTCTTCCCATTTCAGGGACGATGAACTTTATTTTTCATTTTTTTAGGAGAGACTCGATTGTGGGAGAAAATCATGACAAGATCTGAGGAATTTCATTTTTCTTTTTCTTCAATTTTCTCCATAAAATCGATCCCGTGGAGGAGAAAATTGGAGCTCCCCAAATCATTTGTTTAGAAAGTGACAATTTTCTCAGTACACATAGAATGATTCATTTCCAAGGAAACATAACGAAAATTTCTCATAAATTTAATCTAAAAAAATTATTTTATGCTGATCTCTCTCTCTAAAAACCCACGCCCAGCCCAGCGTCTCTTTCATCCCTCCTCCTCACACCCTCTCTCTCTCAAAAACACGGCGCCTCTCTCACTCTCTCCGCCTCTCTTGCTCTCTGCATGGACCACTAGCCTTTTCTTTTCTCGCTCCTGCCACTGCCACTCAGAACCCGTTCAACTTTTTGTTCTTTTATGCATCCAATTCTGATCGAGAGCGAGAGCGAGATCGAGAGAGGGAGGAGAGCGAGATCGAGAGCGTGAGCGAGAGCGAGATCGAGAGAGTGAGCAAGAACGAGAGATCGTGAGAGTGAGAGTGAGCGAGAGCAAGAGAGTGATCGAGACTGAGATCGAGATTGAGAGAGTGACTGAGGAGAATATTGACGACAGATTAGTGCGAATTATTCTTGTTTTTTTCTCTTTTTTTAATTTTCATAGTTTATTTATTTCTCTTCCCTTTCCTGCAACCTAAATATTCATGATTTCAGTATTCAAACACAAGATTTTTGTTTTATTATTTCTCAGTAACTATTGCAATTTGTTGCAAATTTTTATATTTTATTTTTGGAATTTCATCTTCCTCATTTAAGCTCTGCGTAGTGATTGCAATGGAGGATACCCAAATTTTTTGTGACTGTTGAATTGGGATTTTGGGAACGATGGTATCAATCGTTTTCGCTCGATGCATTTCAATCTGGCGACGAATTTGTCAGTCTTGTTGTAAGGCAGAAAATCGAAAATCTGATGAAGTGGTGGAAATTGCAAATTTGGTAAAGCATTCTCAAGGTGCCTCTTAAGCAACTAGAGAAATAGAGAGAAATGGGTTATTTTCAATTTCAAGATGGGTCTTAAGCAATATGAGAAAGAATTGGTGAAACACATGTATTTTCTTGATAATATCTCTAGCGTCGAAAATTCTTCTAATACTAATAATGATTTATTTGATGTGAAGGAGAATTATAATTCTAAAACTCAAGAAAAATCCCATGAAATCAAAATGGAAAAACTTGAAGAAACTGCTTTGTGCTTGATGACTTATTCGGATGATGAGAACAATGTCAAAAGTCTTTAAATTGAAATATACTCATACAATCTCTCCAAAAGAAAATTTTCCAAATAAAAATAGAGTGCATAAATTTGTTGTGAAAGATAAATCATTACATAATGTTGTTTGTTCTGGCAAGTCTGGAGATAAAAGCTTATTTTTGTTACTTGTCCAAATCCAATATTTCAAATGTCAATGCAAGTGTTAAATTTATGCCTAAACATGCTTGTGCTAAAATTAATTTTATGCTTAAATCTAAATTTGTATGTAAGCATGTTCATGGAAAATCCAAATGTGTGCATAATACTAAATTTGTACCTAGACATGAAAATGCTATGTATGTAAAATCAAAATTTGTACCTACATGTCATTTTTGTGGAGTTAAATGTCATATTAGACCAAATTGTTTTAAATTGAAAAATGATCAATGAAGAATTTCTGTAAGAAAATCACCATGCCAAATCATTTTGTTGAAAAGAAATTATTGCCTAATGTTGTATGTTATTCTGGTGGCGAAATTTGTCATAAATTTCATACATCTTATTTGCCAAAATTAAATACAAAGAATGTTGGAACTAAATTAGAATGAGTTCTAAAATCCTTGCTCACTATCAATGAAGGATCCAAGAAATAACTACCAAAATCTTTTGTTTGAGCTTTTTTCTTTGTAGGTATCATTTCAAGGAGTAAATGGTTGCTTGGACTTCAAAATAATAAACTAATTTATATGGAGCAACTCAATGGCTTGCTTGAAATACAACAAAGGAAAATCGCGTATTTGGTATCTTAATTCTTTTGTTATTGAGATTATTATAGTTTTAATATACTTTATGGAAATAAGTTTGAATTGGTTTCTTGAACTTTACTATTGATTAGATTAAATGCCCTTGAGTGATTAATGCTCTTGAAAATATTGTGAGAATTTATTTTAAATTTATCTATAATCTTTATTGCTTATTATTTGAAATATCAAATTACATGCCTTGGGAAATTATTGAATTTTTTTGACATTTGTCTATATTGCTTGAATATTCAAATATTGGTTTAATGGTTTTTAATGTTGATGTTTATCTAATTGATTGATTTGTGATTTGTTAAAATATTAAAGTTTGATATTATCAAGACTGTGTTTTGAGAAATATTATTATTGATGATTGATATTTATTGTTTATTTTTTTGGAATAAATTGTTTAGATGTTTTTTGGACATAAACTATGAGCTCTCCACGAAAATTAATTTCAAAATTTTGCTAATTGTTAAAAATTGTTTGTTTTGAAATTTTGTTTGAAAAGAGTTGTTGAATTCTTTTTCACGGTGGAGTAGCTAAGAATTGATTTATATTTTAAAATGTGATTTTATTTGTCTATATTTGATTAAACTCTTTTGTGCTGACATAAGTCGGAATGTACCTATAATCAGGAACAACTGGTATCAATGTTGTTTGATTAATCTTTTTATGATGATATTTGCCTATGTTTATTTGAAATTTGAAATTTGTTTTGGTGGCATAAATTGTGATAATATTGTTGTTGTTATTTTGTATCAATATTTATTTGTTCTTCATTGATTAATGTTTTATAGCATTTGATATTTTGGGTACCTTGATATGTTTCAAATGTTTATTTTTTTTTATTTGGTTTTGATAAGTTGATTCCTTGAAGACTAATTTGATTAATATATCCTTTTATGTATATAGTTTATTGTACTTAATCATGAGAATTAAATTGAAAATTATACCTGTCTTATGTCATATTTTATTAAATGAAAATTTTGTAGAATATTTTTACAATTTGTTTAAGATGGATTGATCTACTGTGATCTTTTTTTTATGTATTTATCATGTGCAAATTTTTGGGATGTTTTGCTGTAGATTTTTTTTAATATGGATAAGAATCAAACTAATTCCAAAAATAATGCTGAATAATTTTTTGAATGAGATGGCAAAGTTTGTGGGACCCAAAAAAATAGCTTTTTATTGAAATTTTGGACATGTGGCAATCCATTCACCTCCCCTCCTCCTCGGACTGCTACTCCTCTCGTTCCGACGATTTTTATTTCAAATCCTTTCTTCGTTGGTGGCAGCGGCAGTACCTTCGTTGTTTGTCTATGCTACTTGCAATTTGTTTGTTATTTGTTTCTTTGTTGAATGGCTTTCAAAGAAATTCGAAATCTACGATGAGGATGTTAAAGAAAATGGAATTATATCAGTATCTAAAGCCGAATCACTGGAAAATCGACTAAGCGGCAAGCACTTGTTTTCTAAATGGTTGAAGGTTCTAGGTGATTGTTTGAAACTACGAATCCAGAGTGATTGTTTGAATTTAGAAATCACCTCCTTCGAATCTCTAGCAGCACCTAGAAATCCTAAAATTGTGAGGTTGACTAATAATTTGGAGGTAATTTCATTTTTTCGAGTCTCAATCGAATTATTGTGAAGCAGAAACTTTGAAAACGAAAGCAGGGGAAGATGCAACATATAAGTTCATTATTATTATACCAGCCGTCTCCTTTCGTGATCTTCTCCTTCCGTAGAATTCACTCCAACGTTGAAGCAATTGCTGCTAGTTGTAATTATATTTAATTATATTCATAGGCTATAAGACCCGAAGCTACCGCCATCGCTGGAGAGAATTTGAAATAAAAATGGTCAGAACGAGAGGAGTAGCAGTCAGAGGAGAAGGGGAGGTGAATGGATTGCCACCTGTCCAAAGTTTCATAAAAAAATATTTTTTGGGTCCCACAAACTATGCCGGCTCATTGAAAAATCATATGAACATTATTTTTGGAATTAGTTTGAAAGTGGTATTATTTTTAGAATTAGTTTGATTATGAGCAATTTTAAAAGAAAAACCTCGTGTTTTTGCTTGTGTTGCTCTATTCATGGGTATTTATTGATGTTCTTTTTAAAACGGAGATTGCATATATAGTTTTAGGGAGGATTATACTATTTATATTGCTTTTTATTATTTTATTATTGCGTGAATAAATTTCTAAGTGCATATAGCGAGGTTCTCCGGAGAAGTTGCTCAAAAGTTTGAAGTTAATTAAAGCTAAAATTGCAAAAGCTCGTATGAACGTCTCTACCACGCTTAAAAAATGGAACTTTTAAGGACACGTGTGTGTGGTGGTGTCGT
>NW_019104594.1:728547-738697 GCF_001995035.1 Momordica charantia
GGCTCCCGAGTGCCCACACCGTGCGCCTTTGCCGCTTGCCGATCCCGTGCCACCCGCATGCCCATGCCATCGCCCTACATGTCCACGCGTCTCACGCCCCTGCATGCCCATCAGCGCCTGCACTACCGCCCATGCACGCGCGCACCAGCGCTAGCTTTCTCGCGCACGCACCATAGCCCCCATAGGCACCTCCACCATTGATGTTACCACCCCCTATGGGTGCCCCCAACTTGCCTTGCAACCCACTCCATTCTTTTAAGGAAAAGATTTCTTATTATTTTGGACGATTTGATGGGATTTGATTTTGTTTTATTTCTTTTTATTTAACAATTTTTAAATTTCATCTTTATGCAAGTTTTAGACATTTTAGGAATTATCATTTTTAGTTTTGTTATGTTCCTGAAAAGGCAAAGGGGCCTTGGTCTATATATAGGCATGTACCCCCTTCTTTGTGAGACACCTATCTTTCAAATATTGAATCACTAGTAGAAAGTCGGCCTTCAATGACAATTAAATTTTGTGATTAACATAATTCATGACAATTATCTAATTGTCATCTATTAAGGCATCAAGAAAGAGGAGAAGATGACAAATTTGAAAAATTGTTAGCAATACATTTATAACTACAGTTATATTTTGTCATGAATAGATTTTCCATCACAATTAATAAATGTCACAGAAAGTCATTTAATTACAATTTATAAGTCACTAAACTAATCAAATATTTTTGTCATCCTGTCAATAAATACCTAAAGACGACAGTTTATAAATTGTCATGAACTAGTATTTAACTACAGTTAAAGATTGACATGAATTTTTTTTAACGATTATTTATAATTGTCATGAAAACTTTTGTAGTGATAGTTTTAAAGTCAATATTGTCAGTTTTAACTATCACGAAAAATTGTATAATGACAACTTAAAAATGTCACACAACATTAAATAATGACATTCGATATATGTCACGGAAAGGTTTACAATGACAATTTAAAACTATCATGATATACTTAATAATGTCAACATTTAATTGTCAAGAAACAGTTTTGGATGTTTTTTTTTTGTCACGAAACCTATTTTGTTGACATTTATAAATAATGTAACTTTTCATATAAACTTGTTTTGAAATGTTTTTAAAAATCGCCTTCCATAGTTGTACCTGTACCTGTTAATTGTGACGTATTTTACATAAAAAAACATATATATCCATTAGTACACCAACCCACCTACAAATATAAAGTGTATACATATAGTAAATTATATATACATCAACGAAGGTTTTTCATGTCCATCAACCCAGTACATAAACAAACTATACCAAGTAACTGCTAACCCAATAAAAAATGGCCCAACAGTCATCTTTTAAATATTCCAAGTAGCTACTCGCTATGGTTCTCCAGGGTCTTCTTGGAAGACCTAAGCAATGGACAAAAACCTCAAATATTTCACAATAGTATCTGCAAAAGGTCAAACTACAACAAATGTAGCTAACATATTACTATTATATATTCTTAGAGTTCATACCGTGTAAACGTGAAAGGTCAAACTACAAAATGTAGCTAACATATTATAGAAACTCTCGGTCCTACTTCTTTCAACCCTCGCTCCCACATGCTGAACAACATATTCAAAACAAACAATTAAGAAAACACGAATATAATCTCGGCAAATATACACAAAAGTGGAGAACCTAAACTTTCAAATCTCTTACATTGAGTTTAATTCATTTTTCTACTCATTGTAAAGGTTAACATAGTAGAAAAGAAAATTATATTTCAGACCTTTGAGTAAACTTCGTGAAAAAACAACAAACACATTTTAAGGTAATTTCAACACTGTCAACAAACACATTTTCGAAAATCATAAGCTTGTCTACAATTGATAAGAATGTGACACTTATCTATAAGAAACTACACCTAGACAAATTTTTGGATATCATAAATACAAATTTTTTGTTCAATCCATAAAGGATCTACATCTATTTTATGTCATCCACTATGTAATTAGTTTTAACAATTACAAAATATAAACAGAGGGCCAGCAAATTTTATTTTTGGAATCAACACACTTTCATAGCCTTTATATAGTGCTAGAGAGCTAACAATCACAATACGCACCTAAGATCTTTTTCTTCCATTCAAATCACTCACACAAAACCCTTCTTTCACATAAACAAAGACGCAAAAAGACAATATAAAACAGTTTTTGAAATTCTCAAAATACTAAAGACTTTACCCAAATAAAACTGATTTAGGAACAACACAGATGTTGAACACTAATAAACAAAAACAATCTACTTATTTAAATCTAAATTGACTATCTTTGCTGCAGGATAGCCAGAAAATTATCCAACTAGACTTTCAACTATATCCATGACATAAATATAAATAATAAGTTCTAATTGGCTATCTTTGCTGCAGGATAGCCACACAATTATCCAACTAAACTTTAAACCACACAATTATCCAACTAGACATTATACTATTTGCATGACACATATAAACACTAAGTCTTGATTGGCTACTTGCACAATCTTACATAAGCAAGTCAAGCCTAAAATCAAGGCACAACATTCACAAAAGAGACCACATAAACAGCCAGAACGGGAGAGAAAGACAACCAGAGACAAGATATGAACACACAAATCTAAACAACATAGTTTTAATAAACACAAACGGAAACGAAAACATTATCTAACACATTGTTCACTGCAAGAACAAGCTTTCACAATTAGTAAAACTAATGAAAGGAAAGAATATGAAAGACAAAAAAGTTTGAACACTCTTCACTAGTGCAAAAGTGCTAACTTGCAAAGAACGATAGAAAATAGAAACTAAAAATGAGGGAGGGATAAAAGAAATGAAAACTAAGTGCTTCCTCCCTTCCCAATAATAAAACTAAGGTAATTACCACCCTCTGCCTTTTGCACTATATATATGTACATCCTTTTCTCTCATTCAATTCAATGCAATTTATTGCTTTAACAATCATTTTGATTTCCTCCAATCTAGCACCCATGTATTTTATTTTCTTTCTCCACACGAAAATGAAACGAAACTATATATATACATTCTCCATTCCTTGAGAAGACATGAAAACATAATGCCTAACTAATTTTATGAGGTGGTGATTGACACAATATATGAAAGCGATATAAAGTCTACAACGAATAATTCTACTCTGACCAACATGAAACGTCTTGATTAATACCTATTTTTCTTTCTTTAAGTTACTGTGTAATTTTCTTTCTAGATAGCTTTTTTAGGACCTCATAAAAAAGATCTTGATTGTCCATTTTAGTTACTGTTAGGCTTGGCCCTTCAATTTTCCTCTACTTTTTCTTTTATGCATGCAAATGTTATTTGTAGTCAGTGATTATTTTGGATGATCAAGACATAATTTGTTATTCTTGCAAACTTGGTGATAGAACTCTTTTGACGAAGTTCTTATAAGACATGCATAATAGTTTGTTTATATTGTTAAATATGACATGGAGTATTGTAATTTCAGTATTGATTTTTACTCATGAAATTGTACTTGTTAGTTGTTACTGATGTGAGGCTGATAGTTCTACCTTGTGGGGGTCATGCTTCCATGGGAACTTCTCTTGAGGTCAACAAACATAAAGGACTTCTACTCACATTGTCCACAATATAAAATATTAGAGTAAAATATGAGGCATTGAACAAAATTTATGAATGAAAAGCTTTTAAAATATTGTTTTTAAGTCTATAAATTATTTTTAATGTTGATCTTCAAGTAGATTGAATATTACGAATGTATTAATGATCATTATTGAGCCTTTGAAAGAAAGTTGTGAAAGTGTTGCATGTTAAAACTCCTTTGTGATTTTACCTGGAAAACTTCCGAATCAATGTTTTTATTATAGGGGATGAAGTATCACTTAACAAAGCTTCTGCTTTCAAGAAAGTTCACAATGTCACTCCCCTAACATTGCAGTTGCCATTGCAATGTTGGTAGTTGTGGTTCGTCAACTTCCATAGACTTCAAGAGAGATTAAACTAGAATTATAACTTACTAGCAAGAGAAGGTATTGATCTCTTTCATTATTTATAGTTTCCTCTGATTTTTTATCTCTCTCATACTTATAATTTGCTCGAGTATAATTTGTGTTACATATATGACAAATGTATAATTTGTGTTACATATATGACAAATGTACAAATTTACCATAAGCTTCAAAGGTACAAATGTGATCACCATAGACGAGATAGAAAATGCTTTGTAAACCACAATTTTGACACAAAAATGAACACTGATTCTTGAAAATAGATAGCAATATAGCTTTCACTTCTTTAAAAGTAGCTCTTTGTTTGCATTTCGTTAGAAACAATAGACTTCCAACTACAAAAAACTTGATGGTGTACAAGGAAACGATCAAAGTGTCACCACTATTAGATAAGATGAAAATTCTATAAGATCGCAAACTTTAAACCTGAGATTAGTAACAAGTCTTGGACTCTAGGAACAACTGTTGGTATAACTTAATTTTAGTTTTCATTAGTGATGTTGAGAGTTAGAACTAATTTCTTTTTCTCTTTTGAACTGACTTTCTTAATTTGAATCTTCATTAGTGATATTGATAGTTTTAGTGTTTGATAATCTCCCATTATTATTTTTTCTAGAAGAGAGCTATTTGTATTGAGTTTCACTTTATTATTGAGACTATTGTAAGGGTTTGGGGTGTGTGTTAAAAGGTTTTTGGGCTTGATGTGTAGTTAAAAGGGTCTTGTTTTATGGGTTATGTTTAGTATTTTGTGATCGTAAGGATAAAGAGTGCTGTTCATTATAATATTCTCTTAAAGTGAAAATTGAATGCATGTCACTAATAAGTTACAAAATAAATGTAGTTTTTGTTGAGAATTTATTTTCATGGATAATTATCATATAAAACCTTAGAAGATATATATTTTTCTTAAGTCTATTAGGAGTGCTTTCAAATTTGAGTTTCATAGTTCAACCCTCTAATGTTATGGTTGTTGGTTCAAGTTCTTCCATCAGTGTTGCCAAATAGTTAATGGAAGCTGTTTATGTAGCTTTAATGAATATTTCTCTTCAACGCTTTTTAACAGATCTTCTATTAGTGTTGCCAAATAGTTATAGGAAGATGTTTATGTAGTTTTAATGAGCATTTCTCATGATGTTGTTAAAATGTGAATGTAAGATACTCTTTGATATTAACTTTATATCTTTTGTCCAGTACTTATAAGGTTTAGCCATAAAGACAAACAAGAAGTTAAGTAGTAGGTTGTGTACGCATTGGTGTTATAAGATCTTACAATGTTTTAAATTCAAGAAACCAACATCATCTCATAGTTTGTTTCTTAGTTTATTAAACCACAAGAAACCTAAAACTGGGTCCAAAATACACCTACCTTGAAGGGCGAATTACAGCAGTGCAACGAAGTTGAAGAGATTGCAGAGGGAAAACGAAGGCGCAAGTACCCTGCAGAAAAACACGATTAGAAGAATCCAAACTGAGAAGAGGTTTAGAGCTTTGTATGAAATCGAAAAAAAAACGATACATGTGAAGAAGAAAACCGACAATAGAGATGGAAGAACACGCCCTTCACTGCTGCTTCCCGTATTGCTGGCGGTGTGGAACAGGTCATGGCACCGGTGGTCGAAGAACAAGAAGCTGCCATGGACCAGTGACGAACCATCGCGAAGAGACGGCAAGCGGCGGAACGACAATGATTGGCAACGGATGGGCGATGAACGGCAACAGAGCGTCAACGGCGAGGCTGAAGAACGCAACACGGCGACGACGAGGGGGCTGAAAAAGGCGAAAATGGCGAGGGTTTAATTTTGGGGGAAAACACCAAGGAGGAGGAAGACTGGGTGGGTGGGGTTTCTAATTTAGGATTTTCACCTTCTTTGCCTTTTCTTTTATTCTTCTTTTCTTTTAATTTTTTTTTCTTTAACAACATAAATCTAAATAAAAAAAATTTATATAAAGGGCTAAACAACTAAAATAATAGAAATAAATTCATTTTTTGTTGGAAGAAATCTCACTTTAAAATGATTTTAGGAAAAATAATTTACCTCAAATATGATAAATTAAACTTAAATTATAATTTACCCAAAATTAGAACTTCAAAATTAGAAAATCCAAGAATGAGGGATTGACCAGCGGCGCCCCTGTATGACGGACGACAGACTGACGAAGCTGAGTGACAATGGTGGGGTTGGGCGATAGCGGCAGGGCTGTGCGACGGTGTCCCGATTATTTCCTGATTATTTTAGTCAATAGTCGGTAAAGTCCCGACTATTATTCTTTAGTCGGGAAAAAGATGTTTGCCCAGCGTCGAGAATAATAGAGTCGAAAAAAACTCATAATTCTTGTAGTGCCGACGATCGATTATGTGAATTTGCGTCATCTAGGTAACGGAACTAGAACAACGGCGCGAGGAAGACGAAGGATGATGGCAAAGGCCAAAAGAGCGCGAGGAAGATAACGTTTAGTGTATCCATAAGTCTCACTGATCTTGACTTCAATTTACACATGTAAATGAATATATATATATATATATATATATATATATATATATATATTATATAGAAAGAAATATCTACTAAGTTTTTTTTTGTTATTGGAAAAAAGTTATGACTTGTTTATATTTTCCTTAAAAAAGTTTCAATTAATATTCTTAAAAATTTAGGCAAGAATGTAATGAAAAAAAATTTCAAAACTAAGATTTAATTAATAGATTTATATCTAAAATTTAAGATTGTATGGTATACAAAAATTTAAAGGATCATGAACCTAACTAGTTCCAATTTAAATCAAAATTAATTCCTAAACATTCGATTAAGTTGACTTCCATTCTATTAAAAAAAAATTCAGATTATAATTTAAATTTATGCAAGGACGGGTTGATAAGAAATAAATATATATTATTTATTTTAAATTGAAATTATAATTAAATTAATTAATGATGGTAAAGGTAAAATTTTGTAAAAATGTAATAATAGAGGATTGATAAAATAATTCAAATCAATCGGTCTCAAACTTGAGACCGAAGAGAGGAAGAGCACAATTAGGCAAGATAAGCTTACCACTGTACTAAAGCCACATTTTCTATTTGTTTGATGGAGTATTTGGGAAAAACATTGAGCATAAATCTATACTCAATGCGACCGGACAATCCCGAAATAACTAATATCATTAACGAAGCGGCAATTTTTCCGACATAAATGAAAGGTGCTCAAAATCATTTGTGATACTTTTTGTATGTCATAGATTCTCAAGATGGCATAGGTAATTGTCATGGAATACTTGAAATTTTTTTATTTTTCTTGACAATTATAAAATGTCATGAAGCAACGTAAGTGACTATTTTTTCCCGCAAAAAACGCGTCTCTACTTTTTTGTGACATTTTTCCACTGTCATAAAAAATTCAGTTTTTGTGACAGTTTTTAACTGTCATAAAACTTGAAAAATCTGAAAAGTTCCGCTTTTTCCCACAAAAAACGTGCCCCAATCATTTATGATAGTTTTTTTTTCCTCCCAACTTTTTTACTGTTCACAACTGTGATGAAAACTCATGTTTCTACTAGTGAATCAAATTGAGTTGAGTGTTTCTTTCATTGCCGTGTCTAAACCCCCTTCAAATTTCAAATCCCTTTGTGTGGTTGAACTTAGGCCTTCGTATTTGACCCCTCGGAGCATGCTTGTTTGATTGGTCATCAAACTCGTGAAGTGTTTCCGGCCTCGAGTATAATGAGTAATCTGTTTGCTCAAGGTAATGACTCTAAAGGTAATCCCTCTAACCCTGGCCTTTCAGGTTGAACCAACTCTACGATTGGATTCAAGTGGCTTCTGGTTCGAGTAGCTCAATACGCTTGGGTTGTCATGTATCAGAGAATCTCAAAAACCCATCTTTTAAACGGTAATCAAAATGGCTACAGTATTCTAGGATGCCAAACAAGGTAATCCAAATACCCATGGGATGGGCATCATAGATTACCACCAAACAAACGACACCTTAGAGAGTTAGGCTGAAGTTTTTGTAGGATCGAGAAAAGTCATAAAAAATCCTAAAGCTACGAGATTTTTTCTCTTCAGTTTTTTTCCCTCTCCCTCCATTGCTCCCTTGTTCATTCCCCCATCCCTCAGGTTGCTGCCCTTAGTTTACAGCGCGCTGCCGCTGCTACTCACCCTCCGTTGCTAATAGTTTATAAGCTTGTTTTTTTTGCTTTTAGAGGTTTTATATTTGGCTTGTTTTACTAAGAATTTCATGTTATCTATTTAATTCTCTGTTAGTACACTTTGAGAAACGACGAAATATTCCGTTCATTTTTTTCTCTAGTTCCCTAATTATATAAAAGGAACATCGTGGTTCATTTCGTGGATTATTGTTGCTTTGTGTTAGGGGTCACAGGCAGTGGTGGATCTAGTAATTTGATTCAGGGACACAATATACAAAAATAAGTTAAAATAGTATACAATAAAAGTTGTTTTTTTGAGATATTATAAGTTTCATATATAGGTTACCACTGTAGTCATAAATTTTAGTTGGACCAACATATGTATGGGTAATTAAGGGTAGAACATATACCACCAAACCAAATGCTAATAAACTAATTAAACATTAAGAAAGTATTTATTTCAAATATGGGTCCCTCCCATCCCTTCGGTGATCTGCCCTTGGTCACATGTATGTTCGTTCATATTTTTCCTTCCAACAATATCCAACAATATTTGCTAACAATAATTAGGCACCAAAACCTTCTCAAATATCCACTCTTTTACAATAGCTAACACCAAGTCAAATCTATCAAAAGCCTTTCAATAATAATTTAACAAAATCTTAGAATGAATAAGATACCATTTCAATCAAAAGCCTTGCTTTTCTCCCACCCTCATGAAAATTTGCAATCCCATTTTTGGGGTAAAAAAAGACGAGCAAGATTGGAAAATTCACCAAGTTCCAAAACACGTGGAGGAAAATAGGCTGCATTATCTCAACATATGAGTGCAGTAATATTGTGGTAAAGTTAAAAGCATATGAGTGATTTATGCTTTAGTTATTTATTGAAGACAATGAGGAGTTGTAAGGGAATTGCATCATAGGCTGCTTCCTGCCAAGAATGCAGTAAAAAGTGCCAATGATCTTTCTGGGGACGTGTAAGGAGCTTGATGAGCAGCTCCTCTAATGGTGGCAAATGATAGGATATTCTTATCCCCAAATGCTTGTGCCCATCCTCCAACCTAACACAGTAATTATGTCATTATTCTTTCACTAAAAACAAATCCTTCAAAACTACTCATAAATCCTCTTCAAGTATCATAAATATATGTTTTAAAACTTTCATAATCATTTGGTCTGACTTATTCTATTTTAGTCTATCTACTTTCCGTAAATTTTAAAATTAGGTATTGCCATAAGTTTCCTAGTTAACTTTTCCTTTTAAAAGATTTAGTGTCTGAACTTTTCTTCTAGAAATTTTAATAACATATTTACGGGACTATATTTAGACTTTTGAAAGTAACAACACTGCACTGAAATTAATCTCAAGGGTTCAAAATAATATTTTAACATCCAATACTTTACGGTGAAGAGACAAATAGACGAGTAGATTATATATATAGAGATAAATATTAAAGTCACATTTAAGGTGACATGTCAAACTTTGAAATAGATTTGATTTTTTTTAATCATTTAATAAATTAACACAAAAATTAAGATCACGGGTTTGATAAAGTTTAAGCATAATTTAACCTATCTCCAATGTTATAAGTTCGAATCTTCAACTCTTACACGTTGGAACATAAATTCTAAAATAATATATATGTATATTCTCACCTGATGTTTGTGGAACCAAGGTGAATAAGGAAGAGTGGCGTTCAATCTCAGAACCTTGGCCAACTTATTCACCAGAGTTCGACTTCCAATAAACGGGATTACTGCGTCTTGATCTCCACTGTCAAATTTTATGAAATATTATTTCTACATGCTAAAACATTTTGGTCTCTCTGTTTCTCTTTTTGTTTCCTTTCATTCTCGTTTCAACGAACAAATTCATTTTTTGATTCTCTTCTTTTTAAAACATTCTAGAAAATATACACAAATTTAATTTGAAAACGAAAGTTTTTGGGTAACAATTTTGTTTTCAAGGATTAAATTT
>NW_019104595.1:0-13415 GCF_001995035.1 Momordica charantia
GGCGTGATTATCGGGTGTAACCGTCGGTCCCGAGATTACCGGGTGTAACCGTCGGGAGATTAGCGGGACTACCACCCATAAGTAGAGGACCTCACTCCACGATCAAGTACGATGATTTTCTGACCTCGAACTAAACTGGGAATCCGACCTATACTGACTTGATCGTCGGAGTGCTCACCTTTTTGTGCAGGTCCACCCAAGTATTCAGATCGGTCCGGAGGCCGAGTTCGAGCTGCAATCTGAAATACACTGTTGTGCATATCCTTGCATAAACAAATATGATTCTACCCTAATTAGTGGCTATACATTATGTCTTCTACAAACTAATTAATTTACTAATTTTCTAGACTACATCAAAGAAAATAATACAATGTTACTCAAGTTAATATACTCTTCTATCTTTAACTCACGCAAAATCGAGCATGGTTCAATAGATTAGACACCAATTATATCTTTTTTTAGATTAAAATTTTTTTATCTTAAAAAAAACTATCTTTTAATTGAAATATTCTCTTTAGTCCTTTGTGAATTTTAAAGGTACTCTCAAACTTCCTTTAAAAGTACATTGGAGGTCTAACCCATCAAATATATTACAACTAATTCACATTTTTCTTTTTTTTCATTCTCAAAAATTGACAAGCCGTACCATCTATCATATGATTTATAGAAAAACACTTTAAATTTATCCGAGCTCGCGTCATTATTGAAAACATATTTACTTTTATACATATAACATTGATCTTATATAAGAAAAAAGTCATGAAATTATTCATATAGCTCCATATTAATCAATAAATGATCAATGGAATCTTTCATCTTGTGCTAAAGCTAAATACTTTTGGATGCATGTTGGTAATTAAATGTTGTCGATATCAACTTAGAAGAAAAAGGGCCAATGGGCAATGGCTTGTGGGTCAAGGGAGACAGTGGTTAGTTGAAATAAGAGGAGAGAGAAAAAAGTTTTGAGAGAGAGGTGATATGATCATGACATAATAAAAATTAATCACCTCCCATTTTCCTTTCTATTTCAAGCATCGAATAGACAAGAAGATTAGAATTAATCGTTCTTTTAAACGGGAAAAACGAGCCGTTTCAAAACGTCATTTTAAACTTAGTCCAATTAGTTAAAACATCTATTTTCGACTAAGAGATCGTGACATGTTGTATTAATTAAAACGTGCAGTTTTAAAACTATTTAGAAAAAAATGGTAGGTTTTTGTCTTTAAGTTGCGTCTCTTTTTTGTCGCTTAATAGCATTCATCCTTGTGTTTCTTTAAGTTTAAAATATGAAACGATCTAGTATCTTCAACTTTAAAAGTTATTAACAATTTAGATTCTAGGGTAAAAATTTTCATTGAGGTATAATAAGATTTTTTCAGTATGTAGATTTGACAATACCGAAAATCGATATTACATTTTATGAATTTTTTTGTGGCAAGAACTAAATTGTTACCAATTTTAATTAAAAAAGGTAAATTGCTATAAGTTAATTTTCTTGTTCTCCCACTCATAAATCTTAACCCCAAATTTTGGTAAAAAAGTGTGTGGGTTAAATTAATTTTTTTAATTGAAAACTTAAATAAAATTGTATCGTAAAATATATTTTCGCTCCCTAAAAATCCCTAAGGTTTGAGGTTGGTGTCCATTTGGTCTCTAAGATTTCAAAATAAATACTTTTAGTCCCTAAATTTGATAAAATGTCTTAAATTGTCCATCAACTCCTTTGACTATTAATTGACTAACGGTAAAATGATGTGAAAGTTAAAGTTGCTTACTTGACTTTATTGAGTCGGTAAAGTAATTTTAAAAGTATTTAGTTGGTGAATGGAGAAACAAAAAAAAACATGAATGATACCAAATAGACCCTGATAAACTTGATTTCGTTGTTTCCAAAATTTCTACATAATTTTTTTAAACATTTCTTAAAAATGAGAAACGAGAAACAGTCATCAAACGCTTATATTTCTCAAAACTAAAAAACAAAAATGTTATCAGACAAACCCTAAAACCTATCTTCAACAATAGTACTCCACCCATTATATATATCATTCCAAAACTCAAATAATTTTAACCTATATTCTCACCCTAGCTACTTAAAACCATTATTCTTTTGATATCATGCAAAACACCCAAAACAAAATCAAATCATATCAAAAACTTTTTTTTTATTATTATTATTTCTCTTTTTTTTTTTTTGAAAAAGAAGTCATATCAAAAACTATTATTGTTTTGGATTCTTTTACAAACATAAATTGAAATAAACTACCCTACTTCTTAAATATTGACAAAGACAAAACAGGCATGATCAAGCCTAGGTTTCTTATATATGGACCATACCACATTATTTACTTATTTTTCTTTCAATTTAGGAAGGAAAAAAAAATATACATATTTAAAAAAAAAATTAATTTTCTTGGTCCCAAAGAAAAAGTGAGAAAAGTAAAAAGAACATGGCATTGGCCATCTGGGGTACCAAAGATTTCAGAACTTGGAAGACAAGGAAGAAATGGCATACAGTCACTCACCTATGTTATAGCTTTTTTTTCTATGCTATTCTTTGCTGTCATTTTAATTATGAAGGTAGGGTTAGCTGTATTGCATTTAACTCGGGACGTTGTATGTTGTTCAAACTCGTCATTTTACGCTTGCCCGAGTATTACATAGTTCAAGTAGTCAGATATTAATTATTGTACTTTTTTATTTCGAGTAACCAAAGTTTGAAACTTCCTTTCCTTTATTTATAGTGTAACATCTTTAACGAATCGTTACTTTATACTAACATGAAGATAATTCAGAGTAATTGGCTTTTAGCGTCTTTTCTGATGAAGGGTAGGTTTAAATTTCTCTTCTTTAATAACATATTTCAAAAACTAATGTTCTCGTTAGTTATTTATTTGTAAAGTGATGGTAGAATTAAATGTATTATTGCATTCAAACTCGTGCAATGTATGTAGTTCAACTCATCATTTTATGTTGATCGAGAACATAGTTCAGAAAGATTTTATGGGATAGGTTTGAATATTCTCCTTTTTATGTTTGTTTATTTTTAGAAAGATTTTTTAAAATTGGTATAATTAGTTGTTTTGCATTTAACTCGTGTATTGTATATTGTTCTAACTCATTATTTGTATTTTTTTAGTATAAAAAATGTGGGAATGAGAGAAGTCAGAACATCTCTCTTGGAAAAGAAGCAAGATATTTTTTAACTTCACATATATTCGCTATTTTTTTAGTACACCATGAATATATGTCGTAATCACTTGAGTTATGCTCGGTTTGGCAAAAAAATTATTATTTATATGTTAGCCTAAACATAAATTTTATGGCAAAATAAATTTTTGGTCCCTGAGATTTGAAGTACGTGTCTATTTGGTCCCTGAAGTTTTAAAATGAATACTTTTAGTCCATAAAATTTGAGGTAGGTGTCTAATTGATCATTAAAGTTTCAAAACGAACACTTTTGGTCCTTGAGGTTTAAAGTAGGCTTGGTTCTTGAAGTCTTAAAATGAACACTTTTTGTTCCTGAAATTTGAGAAATAATTCTAAATGGTCTCTGATTTTTTTTACCGTTAATTAACTAATATTAAAATGACGTGACAAATTGCAATTAAATTGTTTATTGTAGTTGCTGATGTGGCAAATGACCACCACGTCTTTATCACCGTCGTCCGCCATTTATACCGAACATATATTATTTAATTAATATAATTTGTCACATCAGCAACTACTATAAACAATTTAATTGCAATTTGGCACGTCATTTTAATATTAGTTAATTAACGGTAAAAAAATCAGGGACCATTTAGAATTATTTCTCAAATTTCACGGACCAAGTTGACACCTACTTTAAACCTCAAAAGGACCGAAAGTGTTTGTTTTGAAACTTGAGGGATGAATTAGACACCTACCTCAAACCTCAGGAACCAAAAGTGTTCATTGAAACTTCAAGGACCAGGTAGACACCTACCTCAAACCTCAGGACCAAAAATGTATTTTGCCCTAAATTTTAATTGGAGAGATATTGGTGAGTTTTTTCTCTCCCTTATTTGCAATATTCTTTTTAAAGAAACTTATCATTTTTCAATTTATTGTTTTAATATATTTTATCTTTTAACAAGTTATCTATTTATTATAGATTTTTAATATCTTCTTGTATTAATTCAAAATCTGCTTGGTAACGATTTTTTTATATATATTAAAAGTAATGTTTATTTAAAACTTTTTCTCTATTTCCGTCATCTAATTTTACAAGTGTTTTTAAAATTCTAGCCCAATTTTGGAATATAAGGCAATTGTGTGATCAGGATTAAAATATTTAAATTTAGATTCTTATTAAATGATTAATGAAAACTTATGGTAAATATCAAAATATTTTTTAATATAATATCTGAAAATTGAGGGTTTAAAAAGCGAACGTTTGAAAATTCAACACCAAGCTTCAACGATTAAAATAAAATATTCAGAATATAAAATTTTAAAAAATAGATAAAAACCAGAAATTTAAAGACGAAAACTGAATTTAAATTTTTCTTAATATTATCATCTATCTATATTTCAAAAATGTGAAATTGTTGTTTCAAAGATAATTTTATACCCATCAAAAATTCATTCTAGTGTTTGTACTTTTTAAGAAACATATGTTTGGTCCTCGTTTTTGATCTCTTAACTTTTTTATCTCATTTTTTCTCGATCACAACTTGAACACAACACACACTATTATATTTCTTCAAATATAGTCCTAACTTTATATTATAGGATTTCAAGGAACGTGCTGCACGACCGAAGAACGGTCCCAACCGTTCTTTCATCTATAAATGCTAAAAGGTAACTCTATTTTTCAGGTACGTGCAAGCAAATTACACCAAAACTGATCGACCTAAGACTAACTTAGTGTGCACGTCACATTCTGATTTGTTTCATGAGAATCTCTCAAGTGACCAGATTTGAGCAATAGCACACTTTCTAAACGTCCAGAAACCAGAACAATAACGTTTTGAAAATACATGGACTAAAATGAATCAAAATTAAAAGTACAAAGACCAAAATAGGCATTTTAAAAGTAGAGAAATCAAAATGAGCCAAAGTTAAATATACAGATATCAAAATAATATTTTTAACTATTTATAGTTTATTCATCTAACCTAGTATAGGGTTTTAGGAATTAAATTAACCTGATCATAAATGTAACATAAATACTAGAGATCTTATAGGCAAAATTCTCCTCCTTTTTTTTCTTAACTAACATTCCCTTTATTTATATTGGTAATAAATGTTACCATAATTTCCTATTGAATTCACTAAAAATTAACCTTTTCTTCCATTGCCAATTAAGCACATTCACATTCTTGATTAACATAATTCTTTTTTTCTCCTCATTCTTTGTCTCTTTGCAAAAGATAGAATGATTATAGGGGTAGGTCATATTAAAGAGTTGAAGGGATAATGCCTAGTGAATGGCTACAAGATATAGAACTTATTAAAAAGTGACAATTGTGTTCAATATAGTAGTTGATTAATTAACCTCTCTTGAATGATTACATATCACTAATAGAGATAACACTCGTAAATATTAAAACTTAAAACAGTTGCACAAATCGGAGATATGTGTCTAAACTAGTTGAGTTATGTTGAGGTTTGGCGAGTATTTGTTAAATGAGATGTTTTTTTTTCTTTTTTTCATTTTGAATTTGCAAAATAATATTTAACAAATGATTAAGTAGTCAAAATTAGATGAAGAATTAAATTAATTCTTCCAAGTTGATCAAAAGTAGGAGTGTTCAAAAAATCTGATGACACGGAAAGCTCAGTGAACCCAACCCAAACGTGGGTTGGGTTATAAACTTGTTAGGGTTGGGTTCGGTTTGGTTCAAATACATGAAAACTCCAAGAGTTAGGTTGGTTCAAAAGATTCACCTAAATAAATCTGAGATCAAATCAATTCGAACTTATTATTAATTTGAAAATATTTATTTTACTTACCATAAAATTATGTTGGTATATTTATTTTAATTTCATTTCTTTCAATGATTCTGTATGAATTATTTATTCTCCAACTTTTTAAAATAAATCATTTAGTTTGTAATTTTTCACCGTTTAAATAAACATTTACTTACAAATCTTGATTCAATGTTAGAAAATATGTAAATAAATGTTTAAATTATGTAATTTAGATATATTTTATTCCTTCTCTGGAGGCATGAGATGATCCTCCCTACATTTTTGTACTAAACAAAAAAGAAAACAAAACATTAGCATTTACTTTTTCTATTATATAATATTTTGAATGACTTACCTGAATAACTCGAACCAACCCACTCCAATATATCATATTGGGTTGGATTTGGTTCATTATTTAAATAAAGGTTGTTTGGGGTTGAATAAATTTACAATCAGAACAACTCGATTGAGTCTAAAAAATACTTCAACCCATGAACACCGTACCCTGATCAAAAGATATCTCGAGAAAGGGAAAAAAAAGTTATCCTCTTTGTTCCTAATCTATCCCATCAAGATTTGAATAATTCGATAGATGCACTTTTGATGGTAAAGTAAAAAAGGAAAAGAAAAAATCCCTCACTAGTAATAATTTTAATTTCAAGGGTTAGAATCTATGTAGCATCTTTTTATCTAAAGTCACATTACTTTGCCAACAATTACTTGCCAATCCAAGATTAAATAAACTATCCAATTAATCACATCATGCCCATAAAAAGGACATATTTTGACTTTGATTCATCATTTCTAAACAACTTTGATCTTTGAAATTGAAATATAATTTTGGACCACTTGAGAAATGATTTTTTGAGCATGCCAATTTACATAATTGTACTTGAAATTGACAAGTATGCAATTCCTTCAAAAATAAGCCATGTGCTCGTGTTGCAATCAAATATTAGTGCCTCTATTTCAAAGTTGAGAATATTCAAAAAAAAAAAAAAAAACTTAGATACTGTGTGTATTTTTTGTTTTGTAAAAATAGTTTTCTATTTTATGTTAAAAGAAATTGTGATTGAATGACCTATCAAAGTTAATGTTATTGTGTATTCTTAAATATTGATTTTAGAAGGAATAACAATTTCATTTCTTTTTACCTCGACACATTAAAGAATACTTAAAAAATCATTCTTAAAACAAGTTTTTGCAAAATTTTTTGTTTTTCGGGGAAATTAATTAAATAATTAAATCTATATATATATATATATATATATATATATATATATATATATAAACAAACTATTTTCAAAGCAGATTTCAAACAACCCTTAGTTTCTTTCCAAACAATTGGCATCATATAATTAAATTAGAACGTGTTTGGTAACGTTCATATATGTTACTTGTTTTTCGTTTTTCTTTTTCAATAAAAAAAATATAGAATTGCATTTGATAACTATTTCTTTTTTATCGTTCTTTCTTTTTTATTGAAAAAGAAACAGAAACGTAGTTGGGAACTATTTCTTAGTTCTTGTTTTCTAAAATTTTATATTAAAAATTAAAGAAAATTTAAAAGTTGTATGTGAAAATTACTTTTTTAAATTAAATATCAAATTTTTATGTTATATTTATTTTTTGATATTTATTGTCCATTTCATAAGTAAAAAATGTTCGAATAATGTTTTTATCTATGATTTGGGAAAAACTATAAATATAAACAAAAAAAAATAAGTAAGAAATTTGATTTTGTTGTTTCCAAAATTTCTACACAATTTTAGAAACATTTCTTAAAAATGTAAAACGAGAAACAAGAACAATTATCAAACACTTGTATTTCTTAAAAATTTCTTAAAAATTAGAATTGAGAAATTAGAAACGATAATATTACCAAACAGCCCTTAACTATCTAATTTGTTCAAAGCCCCGTCCACATAAATCTTATATATATGCCCTAAATCACAAAAATTTGAAGACCGAAATTGAAAATTTGAAAGAACAACGACATAAATAGAGAATAAGCATAGAAGTTGAAGTATATAACAACCAAAATAGAATTTAAAATAAATTAATTTTGTAGTATTTAGAAAGACATATTTGTTGGTTATGAACCAAAAATGTGTGCTGAAGGGTCCAATCATTAAAGGTGCGTAGGAAATTGTCTTTTCGAATTCTTTGGAGCAAAAAAGTTTTTTTAATAAAAAAAAATGGTGGAAGTTGACATAGATATTTGTGGATAAATTTTATAAAAATATTTAAATTATCAAATAAATATTCAATTATTTTTAAATAAGTGAAAAGTTCTTCTCGTTAATATTAATATTGTGCCTACATTGGTGGATATTTTGTTGATATTTTTTTACATCTATCAATTTTTTTTGCACCGAAGTAAAAATGTCGATTCATTTTCGTGTCATCTGGGGGTGGAAACTAGCTCTTTGAAAAGGCTGTGTATAATTTAAGAGGGAGATTTCAAAATCTTAAGTTGCGTAAACCATAAGATTAGTAAAACCTATAAATTCGGAAGAAATAAAACTCGCATACTCCAAACAATACATAAGGATATTGTGTTCATAATTTTAATGAATCTAAATTTATATAATACATGTTTGGATGGTGGCTAGAAAGAATCCTAGAAACTTTAGTTCATAAATTTGTAACAGGTAAAAATAAATATGTAGCATGAAAGGTAAGTCTCTTCCGTACATCTAAGTTTGAAAGAGAGAAATAATCCAAGGTACAAAACATAAGCTTGACTTTTTAACTTTAACTCGCTCTAAGAATTTAAATATCGAACATAAAAACACAATTCTCAAAGAATACAGCCGAACAGAACCGAATCGAAATATTCTCATATGATTCGACAGAGGGAAGAATCGTACGTACAAAACGCTGTAAGAGTTTAGGCCTTAGGGTACAAAATGTCATCAATTCCATGGGGCATGTTCAGTACTTGAACATTGGCATCCTGCACCAGTCCTTTATGCATATGCAGATTGCAGATGCAGATCACCTAATTCTAAGAGAGGGGAATTCAAATATATAATGACAATCCGTTCCATGGCGGTGTGTAAGCAGGCATGTATACACCTCAACTAGTCTACGAGTGTATAGGCTGGTTTGTGAACACTCAACTAATTTCATTAGACAACTACATAAATTTACCACATGTGTTGGTTGCTAAAGTAAAAGTAGTTGGTCATTACTGTTTGAACTCATTCTCGCTACGAGATTTTTTTTTTTTATCAGAAACAAAGAATTCGTTAACTATAAAAAAGGGAGACAACCTAAGGGCAGAGGGTCAAGAAGACCCTCCCATCAAAACTAAACAATGACAGCCTTCCAATTCCTAACTACCATGTGTAGGCTATAATTACAAAAGGATTTCTTGTGATTTACTTTACTTATGGGCTTTCCGAGAACTTTTAGAAGGCTTGAAAAACCTTGGGGAAGGTGTGGCCCCTATGTTTCATGCCTCTTTTCGGGTGTCGATTTCCATGTAACTATTATTCAACAACTACAGTCTTTTTTGTAATCTATTTATTGTTTCCTTTGAACAAACTTCTTTTCCGTATAATCCGTTTGTATTCTTTCAATTGTAAGGTTGTGTCAGAATAAAATTCTTAACCCATCATTAAGAAAAATATATATATAACAGAGAAAGGAACTCAATAGTCTTAACAAGCTGAAACAATAAGCTAGAATTTGACAGTTAGACATGTTTTCTATTGGGAAGTCATGGAACGTAAGAGTACAATAGTATCTCAAGTTAAGAACTCACACAACCCCGAAATGCTCTCTCAGCAAACATTCAAAATAATAGACAAGAAAATATGGAACATTTCAGCTATTCAACACCCATCAAATCTCCTGAGTCGCGAAAATGGAGTTAAAGAAATCTATTCATTTATTTATAACTGGCAATTTAGTTGGAAACAAATCCAGGTAGAGCCGTAGAGGTATAGGTTGTATACTCAATGAATTGAATTCAGTGCATAAATTATACCAACAATAGTATGTTGATTGAAAAACCAAAAGAGTGGAAGAAGATTTCACATACTTTAAATGGGCGCATCCTTTTCCCCTTAAAAAACAACGGTCCTGCTTTCCTCGTATGGCAAAACGCGCAGTTCACAGTATGATTTAATTGCCCTTGTTAGGCATTGTTTTTCTAGGTTCTCTGACTTCTGTACAAAACTCTGCAAATTATCTTTGTGGGAAACCCTCTCAACCTGCCAAGTTTGAACACAAACATTGTGGTTATATAAAGGAAAAGAAAAAAGCAATCTAACATGCTTGCTAGGAGCAGTTATATCACCATAAACAATCCATGAACTTCCTTTTGTTAGGATCTAAACAGATAATCATATATTAAAAAAAAATACCTAGCTGTATTTTAACAGTTCACAAGAAAAATAAGCCACGTTTGCATCGAAACAATCTAAAAGATACCATCTGTTCAATGATTGGTCCTGCATCAAGTTCTTCAGTCACAAAATGGGTCGTAGCACCAATTAACTTCACACCAGCATTAAAAGCCTGTCAATGTAATCTAACAAATTAAACATGCATGGGGCAATGGCTTCTGTAACTTGTAAAACAGGCAATAACCGAACCTGTTTTGAAGGATTACTGCCCTTGAATGAAGGCAGAAGACCATGATGGATGTTAATTACATCATTCCCATAGCTTCTCAAGAAATTACCAGATAATACCTGTAGGAAAAAATTGAATTTTCCAGGATCAGATATTGAATTGCACAATCAATCAGTTAAAAACAAGTAACAACACTAAGTAATAAAGAACCTTAGTGTTTTGTGTTATAAGGATTTTAATTTCCTTGGATTGAAATCATTTTTATTTTCAGGTTTTAGCATTTGTGATTTAGGGGTTTTCAAAACCATAAGGTTCTTAGATACAATTGGCTAGGTTTCTTTATCACTAAGAAACTGCATCAGTTTCCTTTTCAACATCCATTAACTTTATCCATTTCTGTCTTTAATGAAAAATATTACTATATGTATGATAATGATTTGGAACTACATAATTATCAACAATCTTCTTATAAAAATTATGCTGCTAAGGTAGTAGTCAGAAGTAATATGATCTAATTTACCTGCATGTACCTGGCAAGTACTAAAACATCAGTATTCTTCACCAATTCCAATATCTCTCCTTCTCTTTTATTATCATCGTATGTGTGCAAATAATGATAGGCAATACCGTGCCTTTCAAGAAAGCGCATCACATGGGTGTTGGGGGCCCTATCATGATTACTGAAACAAATGGATTGATAAGGAAGGTCACAGCACTTTGAAACGGATTAAAAGAAGTAATTTCAGAAAATTTACCTTACAACACAAGTTATTTCCACTGGAAGTTTCCCTCCTTGCCATTGATGTAATAAGTCAACCAGACAATGATCCTTCAATGGGAAAAGAAAATTTAATCCCAAATAGCCATGCAAAACAAGAAGGCTTATGACATAAAAGTGACAAGTATACCTGTTTAGAAGCAAGAATTGCAATTTTATATTTGGGGTCAAGATTTGGTACACGGACAACAGATTTCCAAGCATTAAACATTTTCGAGATCTTACGGAAGTCTTCATCCATTTCTATCCTCGGCCATTTAGAAGGATCAAAAAGAAACTGACTGCACATGAAACGAAAGTCAATTACAGGTTCCAAGTTTCAATGTCAAGCTCGGCAAAGTGCACTAGATAAATCCAAATTGCTTCCTTAATGATATAAAGAACAACCTGATATTCATCACAACCGAGTTAACTAATCATAAACCAAACGTTGTACTGATTTATTCCTGACAAAAAGAGGTGCACGGCATCATAACTAATTCCACAAGGGATTCATGAACAATCAGAATACTTCTTGATTTCAAGTCACAAATGCAAGTTTTGAATAACATTCTTGAACACAAGACTAAAGACGTTCTCTTATCAACTACTTTCGATACTCTTCCTTGAAACCCAAAAAGTAGCAGTAATAATCCTCAAAACCCTAGCCACTAATGCTAGTCTTTGGTAACTGCTGTTTCTGGATAGGAAAGGAAGAATTTAGGAATTTTTTCACACAAGTTTTTAAAAAAAATTAAAAATAAAAAAGAACTTTGAGAGTATAAAGTATGCATGAACTTCAACTGTTCCCAGAGAGAAGAAACCAAAGTAAAATCATAATGTTCCTCAAATTCAAGTTACCAATGCAAGTCTTCAATTACATTCCCAGAAAGGAGAAATTTAAGTACGATTATAATCTTGGAAGTTGCTGGTGCAAGCCTTGAGCAACAGAGTTGAACACAGATAAAAAATTTCACTCTTGAAAATTCCAACCACTCCTGATAGAATATAAGAAACATCTCTGGAAAGGACACGACTTCGAGAGGTACAAGAAGAAATCTAATAGAAAATGAAATATGGATGGGGACATATTTCCGTCCATATTTCTTGACTGACCGCACAATGATGGAACAGTTTACTTAACAATCAAACGAAGAAGTCATACATGAACCTGCCATAATTATTATCCTCCATCTGTATCCATGTTTCATAGGTACGCCAAACACAATAAAGAACTTTTACTCGGAATGCAAAATTTGTGGAATAGATTGACTTAGCCTTGTATGCAATTGCATGAGTTAGAATGCGAAATTGAGGTGCTAAAAGAAGCCGGGCAGTAAGTCTGTAACTTTGCAAACGAAAATACAATAACAGACTCCTCTTTACTCAGTATACAGAACAAAATATGAATCCCTTTGATAGGTTCTGGATGAATCACTTTTTCTTTTTGTGGGAGAATTGAATATATTCCCCAAAGACCCCTCAATAAGCAGAGATATTATTTAATATGGTCGCCGCAGCATGACTTGTATGGTTAAAATTAATTTTTCATTTTCTTGGAATATCATACTCTAAAGGAACGATAGGATCTTCTTCAACAAAGAAAACCTGTGGGGACAATTTCTAGATAGTGTCTCCTTGCGGTCTACTGACTACTACTTGGTGTAAACTTGTCTTTCCTTTCAACATAATACTCTATTTGTCAATTGGGTGATTATTTTATTCAAAATTACCTTCTGGAATAGAAGACGTTCTTGTTTTCAGGTACAAAAATATCTGCGGTTAATATGTTTCCCCCTCTGGAAGCTATACACTCCGATAGCTTAGCAACGATTCCCACGGCATCCTATCACAAAACAAATTCAATTTTCCCTTCGACTTCATATCAGAAATTAGAAATCTCAAATCAAACGGAACTTGGAGCGGAAGCAGTGTAATTTAATCGGCAATGAACCAAAAAACAATAAAAATAAACGCAAGTGGAACTATGCAGGATGAATGAGGCGGAGAGAGATTGAACAGAGAGACGGGAACTTACAGGACATTGGAAGACATGGATTCCATGGGCGAAAGAGGAAGTGATCGGAAAATCCAAGGGCTCGCCAGGAGAATCCAAAGAATATAAGGACCTGTT
>NW_019104595.1:14015-26838 GCF_001995035.1 Momordica charantia
AAAACGCTTGTTTTTTAGAAAAATAGATTTCGTGATTATCATGCTAGCCGATTTCGAACTCACGCTCAGTTGCCATGAAATATAATGTAATAAAAAATTTTGGATTTTATAAAATTATAAAGTAAATTGCCTATTCCGTTGTATCATATTTTAATTTAATTTTGAGGAAATTAATAAATTAAAATTTAAAATCTATATAGGTACGTTGTTTTTTTTTTCGTTTGTATCATTCAAACAAAAAGTTTTAATTATATTTATTTCAAATCTTACTCGTTTCTAAATTTAAATCATAGAATTTAAAATTTATTTCTTTTATCTTTTCCATTCCAAACAAAAATTTTATGTGATTTATTAACAGCCACGTAAAAATTCTGTGATGCAGCCAAAGGACTTCTTTTTTTTAATAATGTAAAAAAAAAACAAAAAACAAAAATAAATGAGTTTGAAGCTATTTGCAGATGTAGGGTAGGATTTAGAGAATTCACCAATCTCGTGTCTATCGAACAGTGAGTTTCGTCTGATGTGGCTTTAACGGCACACAGTTGGAGTCACATGTGTTGTAAGAAACCATGTGCATTGCACACGATTTCACCAAACTCGTGTACAATGTACACAATTTCAACTCAGTCGTCGTCGCATTATCATTTGTTGTCATCACTGCCTCCACCAGCTGTCGTCGAAGGTGATCTCATTCCTCCCTTTTTTTGTTTTAGTTAGATTTTATTACAATTCTTACCTTTGTAGTTCATTCAGTCATCGCATCAAGTTCAATTCATCCACCGAATTCATTACCACAGTCATCACCTATTGAGGTAACACAATAAGATATGAATGATATAATTCATCGTCCATCATCATATATTGTTATGCCTCAACCTCGTCGTGGAGCTCAGAGAAGATGGTCATTACATGAGTTTTTATTGATATTCTATAATATTTCAGTTTATTTACATTTAAATCAACTTGTGAACTGAACTTTTATTAATGGATTTGAAATTAGTTTATTGTTTAAGTTAATTTTTGTTATAATGTACTACGTGAATTTAGTATATTGAACTTTTATTAATCAACTTGTATATATTAATTTAGTTCACAATTTGGCCAGCAACAAAAGAATAAGAAAAAATTTCAAAAATTTTTGCACAAAAAAGAAAAGAAATCAAGACAAATCGCACTTGGTATTTAATTTAGAAGGAAAAATATGTGTGTACATATATATATATTCTTCTAGAAACTCGTGTACACGATTTATTAATTCAATTGACCCTCCTCCCACTACATCGGACACGTGTAACTCGTAGTTGTTCACGAGTTTTGACATTGACCATAACCACCCCTATTTTATCAATAGTTTTAGAATGTACCCTATTTTGAATTTATATTATTTTATTTACATTTTTTAAAATTTTAGTTTGTAATCTACCTTAAATTTGTAATTTATTTTTTAAATTATATTATTTATGAAATTAGCCCACAACCAAACCACATCTTCAAATATTTCATTGCTATTAATTCTTACCTTTTTTTTGTTAAATACTATTAATTCTTACCTATAAATTATGGGCAGTTTGTTTTTTGAAAATGCAGATGTCCGCATCTTTAGATGCCTGGAATTTTAGATACCCGGAATTTTAGATGTCCAACATCATATTTGTTTTGTAGGAAAATATATAAAGATGTCTGAGAATATCTGGATAACCACGTTTGTTTTGCAAGATTTATTCATCGAAATATTCTAAACTTATATAATGTTCCAAAAACGCCCTTACAAATATTCATATACTTTATACATTAATATAATATAATTACATTTATATAATTCATTTTCTTAAAATTAATTTAATATTTTAGATTTTTTATATTAATTTCGTATATGTATTAATTTTTGTATTTTATTAGGTAGAATTCATAATAATATAAGACTTTTTTAAAAGTAATTAATATTGAATATAAATTTCATTTTCAACTTTAATATTTTTAAAAAAATACAATTATATAATTAATGTTATATAAGGTAAAATTTATTTATTATGTTATCAAATTTTATTCTTTTAAAAAGAAAAATATCCAAAGTAAGTTGATCATTAAAAAAATGTTGTTGTATTTAAGATAATAGATATTATTCATAATAATTCATTCCAAATATTAAAAGTAAATAGAGATATTATATAATTTAATTGAAGTTTATTTTACATGCACATGTAATACATAAATATACTTAATTGCTTATTAGTCAATGAGTTATATTAATTTATTTAAACTATAAAATTACAAATAAAACCAAAGAAATTTGATCGAGAAAATATATGAAAAAGTAACAAAGGGATAAAAATATCAACAAATGATGTCTTCGACGTGGAATCATGGAAACCCATGTTACAGAAAAACATTAAATATTTTCATAAATTATTTTAAATCAATAAATAATTAAACAAAAATAAAGGACCACTGCTCTTATTCTAAAAATATATACTTACATATTCTATAATTTTGTCTTTGTGCGCTGAATTTTATTCATGTAATCCTTATACTTCTAAAACATTTATTTTGATCCGTACAATTTTAGTTTTTGTTCTTTCTTTTTTTCATTTTATCCCTACACTTTCAAAATACTTCTAAAACATTTATTTTGATCCCTATACTTTTAGTTTTAAAACGTTTACTTTGATTCCTACTTTTAGTTTTTGTACCTTCTACAAAATTTAGTCAATTAAATGTTATGTTAAATAGATAAAAATAAAATTGAAGAGACCAAAATAATAATTTTTTAATTTAAAATTACTAATATTATAACAAACAATATTAAAACAAAGAAAGTTGAAAGTACAACGAGAACTAAAATATTCTTTGTTCATAATATAGTGAAATTAAACAATCTCTCGTCAAAGAACTGAAACCCATTTTAACTGGACCATCGACTATAAAGTGGAAATTAAAATTTCTGAGTGTCAGAAAATGGAAAAAGAAAAATGGCAACCCCAATAATGAAAAATTCATTAGAACAAAGATCTGAGACGATAAAGAGCATCAAAAGAAATAGAGAATGAAGATTTTTCATTCGTATTATTATTAAAATCAATGACAACTGACAAGCAAAGCAAATACAGAAGAAGCTCGAAAACAACGTACAAGCCTCTCTATAACAGTGTCATCCCCACCAGACGCCACACAACAATGGCATCTCATTCATGTATAATGCCTGTACTCTTTATCACTTAAACCCAATACAGAAACCAATTTGCAACTTTCAGACACCATCTCCTGACCGGCCTCGTACCACCGCTTGACCGGAGCAGGGGGGTGCTTTGAACCCGTGGCAAGGCACATCTCCAGGGGCTGCTGCGTTCTCTGGGTGCCTTGATTCTTTGTGATAGCTTCCAGCACTACTACCTGTGTTTGCTGTAGCTACTGCGCTCGCTCTCCCGCACTCTTGTTGAACCTCTAGGGTGCCTTGATTCCTCCTGATCCCAGTCTGCTGGTGGAGGTGGCGATGGCTCATACCGAGATGGTTTTCTCTTGAAATGCCGGTCGTCGTCACTCGACTCGCAGTCAACAGATGCAGCACTACTCCTCCCGCGACTGCTTGTGACCGACGTTGCAACTGTCTTCGCCTTGTAGTCATCGTAGTATCCATTGGATGATGCCTTGTGGTGCACTGCTGATGCACCAGAGTCACTTGGTGGTGCTTCCTTTGACGAGTGCAATTTCCGTTTCTTTGTCTCCCCCTCTGGGAAGCTGATACGAGAGAACACGCTCATCTTTTGCTTGCGGTCTGCAGCTGCGCTGATTGAATTTGTGGCTGCGGATTTAGCCGACACTTCAGAGGCTGCTCGGGACTCTGAATGTTGACGATGATGGCGATGGTGGCCATGATCATAGTGATCGTTATTGTTGTCCTTGTCAATATCATGATCATGGTGCTCCGACTTCCTTTTACGTGGCGGCGGGCAAGGTGGTCCAGCATTCCTAGCAATGTCTGGGGAGCTCTCAGATCGGCGACGGTTCTGGTTGTGTTCAGCAGCTGAAGTTTGGGGTGCAAATTTCTGCACGTAATAAGGAGAGAGGGTCAGACAATCGATCTGAGAGGGTTCAAATTTGTGTATTTCTCTTATCCATAAAGAAAACAGAACGGTATAAATTGATTCACTATAATATCTGCTTACAATCTCAGATTCTAAGAAAATTTTTTGTAACTACAGCCCTTTTTTTTATTATGCAAAATTGGAAATCAGTGATTGTATAGTCTCTTGGAGAGGGTAATTCTCTGCCCTCTGCCTTTAGGTTGTATTGGCCTCTTTTTTGGGTCTTGTTTCTAATACAATGTCCTTGTTTCTAAAAATAAAAAATAAATAAAAAAAAAAAAATCATGCTCACTTAGGGTAGAGAAAAACTCTAATTACATCCGCCATCATAGAACCTCGTTTATATAGTCAACGAAAGCATAACTCGACTGGTTAGTCCTCTATCAAAAGGTTGGAGAGCGAGGTTGAAAAAGAATTTAATTTTTTATATATGTTTCTCTTCTTGGAACAGATAAAACAAACATGTCAAAAAAAGTTCATTGATTTTTCATCCACGCCCCACATGATAAGGTGAATCAATGTAGCAAATTTTTCTTGCTTTGTTTCTCTTAGGTAAAAATGAAGATTTTCAAGGAGCAAACTAGTCTTTTCTGACCAAATTGTGACACTACCAAAGGAATTCAAACAGAATTAGAAGTTCGATAGAGAGATGAAAATGACATACAGATTTTAATTTCATTGGAGGGACATCACCACTGCTGCTCACTTCCCTTCCAAACTCCCGATCTTTTGAGTTTGGAGGCTCCCGCTCCCTGCTGCTGCAAGATCGTTCAGAACAAAAAATAATAAATTTAGTCATTAAAGAGAGAGGGTAAATAAAAGACCTGATGCGTCACAATATTCACAATGTCAACTCTACCAGTATGTGGGAAAATGCTAATATGGACCAGAATGGTAAAGTTCACATTTCTTGCTTCTCGAAACCGGTTTCCAATCTTATTAAGGAACCAAGTATTTGGCAACTATTTATACATTTTGTTTCACACTTTTCTTAAGAGAGTGAAATTCTTTTTTCTAACAAGAAACAAACTTGTTTCTTTTCATTGATATGAAAAAGAACATAAAATGTTCAAAGATACAAACTCCCAAGGCAGTGAAAAAAGATAAGAACCAATCAACATCCTTTACGTATCTATATAGGAAAGATGAAAGCTCCCCAATTAATATAAGGCACATTAGGAGAATAGTAAGCAAAAATCCAAGAAAATTGTATAGAAATTTTGAAAACAACACAAACAAGTTTCTTAATCCTGTGTCTAAGGTGTTGCAAAACATAAATAAAAATATATGTTTTTTCATACTTGAATCCATGGGTGTTGAACCCATGCAATTATGAGAAAATTGAAACAAGAAATGGGAACGGTACCGAACGGGCCTCATGGGACCCAAAAGACTGAAGTCTCCAGTCTTGCCCACCCCCATTAAATGGAAAAAGGAAAAAATACTCAAACCGAAGCATATCCTGCTATAGGATTTGACTATTTCAATCAAAGACTGTTTTCCTACTTTCTTTTTTTCTTTTTTCCTCTTTTTATAACCATGAGGTTCAAGCCAGCTTGAGACAACCGCCTAAACCTACTGCATTTCGTTGCCAAGATTTTCGTAGGGTTAAATCCTATGTAGATGTAGGTATCCACTATGACTTGAACTCATCCCTTTAAGTAAGACTTAATTACATTGGCTCATATTGACCACTAGACCACTGTGGGTGTGGTTGCAACCAAAGACTTTTATGCATATCTACCCTCCTCATATGCAAGGGTATTAGAGATTTTCTTTTTCCCAACTTTATTTGGCCTTTTAGGTCACAATGTCTACCCAAAAATTTCTCATCCCACCATTGTGTAAATCGTTCATATCAATATTTTCTCAATTGTTTCTTATTTTAAAAAACATAAAAAGTTTACATTCTAGAGTGTTGATAAGTGTGACTAAACACTTGCACCCAAGAGATTAAAAACAAAAATCAAAGAAATATAGCCAATATATTACATCATTCGTTTTTTATAACATTCGTTTAACAACGGAACATAACAGCTCAGCAATTAAACTTAATTAACATATTTTAAACCAACAGGAAGCTAAAAATTTTAATATTTAAAAAGAACAGGAGGCATATTAAAGCTTCATATTACCTTTCAACCCGTCGCTCGCTTTCCTGCTTCCTCCTCATGTTAGCTTTCCGGGCCTCAAATTCCTCACGGCTCATTGCAGGAGGTGCAATATTCATACCCATGCTAAAGTCCGCAAGATCCCTAAAGATGTCCCAAAATTTAAATCTCTTCAGCAATGAGATAAGATGATGAAAAATCTCAACAGTAGTTGTCAATAACGCAGCACAAATATGAAGGACAGAATAGGTAATAAGAAATTGTGCAATAAGTCGAATTCCCACACAAAATAGATCTCATTTCCAATGAGTATTGGAATTACACATGCAGCTAAGCACAACAAATGTAAACTAGATACGATACACAAAATAGTGAGGGAACTAAGGCATAGGAGGGTAGAGTAGTTACAATAGATTTGGTCAAACGAAGAATAGAACTCAGTTAAGATCTTGTTCGGAAATGCTTTTGAGCGTGGTGTTAGAAACACTCTTACACCTGACACTTCAAATGAGAGGGGAGAGAACTCTTCAAAACACTATAGATGACCTACGTTAATTTCATGTGTAGCAACCCATAATAAATTTGAAAAGTGTTTTTAATCAGTCAAAATCACCTTTATGATATTTATTAAAAAAATCCCATAATACACCCGATCCCTGCTCTTATTTTCAAAATTTCTAATCATTCCTTTCCAACCACAAATACCACACAAGAATTCTGCCATTCCTTCAAAATCTCATTAAATATTTGCACATCATATATAAAATATGAAGACATTACCTCTGAGGTGGAGCAACAGGAAACATGTAACTTTGCATACCAAATGGATCCTGAGGCATGACAGGTCCAAATGGCATTTCTAAGGGACCTAGCCCATAACCACCCATATAGGGCAGGGGAGCAGCATATGAAGACATATATCCATCAAAACCAGGTTGCATGCCAGTCCAATATGGATTATATGGCGTTGGGCCACCTATGGGCATCATATAATTCTCCGTTGCAAGATCTTGAGAAGTTTTCCATTGAAAGTCTGAAGAACATCCAAAAACCATAATATCCCAGACATTAGAGCAAATTCAAGCAAGTTCACATCTTAAGAAAAACTTTAAATGCGATAACTTTAGAGATGTTCAAGTAAAAACATCATGGAACATATTTGAATACCGTTTGCAGGCATGCGAACTTTCTTCTTCTTCTTTTTCTTCACTGTATCAAAAAATAAGATAATCATAAGTTTCAATCCATATTATAAAAATATAAAAGAGGCCATCGACATGTCGTATGCTATAGAAACTTCCCTTCCAAATTGCTAAAGAGCACTACATGAAAGAACTTCTCTAAATTACAGTCGTACATAAAAGCCAACACGAGGAGAACACTCAAGACACTTCCTCTCAAAAATTACCTGCCTCACTAGCAGCCATCTTCTGCTGCACTTCTTCATCAACTAATAAAGCGCTCCCTTGTGAAGCTTGTTCCTTCACGCTCATTGACTCATGTGTAGCTTCAGATTCAACTGCTTTCGTGGCTTTCACTTTCTCTAAGGTCTGGGGTCCAGAGGAAATAGCCTTTCCCTCCTCTATCTCCTTTGTCTTCATAGTGTCTTCATTAATTGACAGAATGTTTTTTTCTCCCTTCGAAGCAGCAGATAGCGTTGGGGAAGGAACTTTTGGCTGTGCAATGCGAGCAGATTCCATATCTAAACATGAATAACCAATCAGAACAAGTAGAAATATGGCACAAAGATATCTCAGTCGTGAAAGACCAAAATTAATGCATACCTTGCACCTGAAAGGTACTACCAGCGTTATCAGCACTACTATTACCAGACTCCAGAATGCGATTGATTGTATCCCTGAGCGTCTTATTTGGCAATAGATCGTCTGCAAGAATGTTGGTTGCTCCACAAATGCATGCTGACCTAGAGATAATATGGTCTCTAATACCTGTGATGAATTTTGTACACATTCAACAAAACTAACATTTAGTATATTTTCAGTAATTAACATGGTCAAGAACAACTGAATTCAGGAAACTAAACCAAATACATGAAATAAATGAAGTTCTAAATTCCAAGATGTTATTTAGTAGCAAGAACCACGTGGTAGTAATTATTACAAAATTGTGGTCTTACATTTATCACAGAAGCTCTTAAAGCAGCACTTGCTTGTTAAAACAGCATCTTTCATAACCTCCTTGCACAGAGGACAGTGAAGCTCAGGGGGCAAGTCACCAACTGAACGTGTGGAAGGTAATCCTTCAATCTCCTTCTCAAAAGCGGCCCTGTTTCAGTTCAAAGTAACGAATCAATGGTACAGTTGGAAAAATCATCAATTAAAACTGAAACATAAAAAAGAATATTTTACTCATTCGGCCTCAAGACAGCTACAGCACCACTTGGCAAAGCATATGAGCCATCAGGAGTTGCCATCAGCATAGACTTTGGAATCCCAGTGGGAGGCTTCACTCTTTTTATGTCATAATTTGGATCTCCATTTGTGGGGCAGTGTTGAATAAAGTGCCCTGGATGCAGAAGTTAATGCACATTAGGTCTCCAAAAAAACTAAAGGAAAATGAAAAAATAAAATAAGTAAGCCAACGAATGTCTTAAATGAGATGATTTAGGGGTACAATAAAAAAAAACATGAACGCACCAGGAACTTTACATCTATGACACACATATCCCTGTGGGGGTGTCTTCCTTTCAAACCCTGCACGACCTCAACAAATGATACAAAGATTAGAGTTGAATGCTGATTTTTTTTCATTTTGCAGTTTAAGCAGGTGGCAGCAATATAGCTTGCCATGAATCATTTAATAAAATATAAATTGGTCAGAGACAAGTCTATACCAAAACCACGTCCTCCCATTCTTCCACCACCACCCCTCCCAAAACCTCTACCAGGACCAAAGCCATCAGAACCTTGACTGCAATCCACAAATGCACCGTGGTAAGCAAAATCAACCATAAATTAATCACAACTAACTTTTGCAATAAGAATAGAATGTAACTCACTGTTGCCAATCTAAAGCCGGGGTATCAATTAAAGCCTTAATCTTGCTGTCCTCTTCAGCTTTATTTGTAGGAGCTGCATCTGGAATTGGATTACTTGGCTGAACTGGAAGCACTTCAGGGATAGCGTACAGATCATTACCAAACTCATCCCACTCGGAATCTTCAGGCTGTCCCATCAAAAAATATGTAACTAACAAGCAATAACATCATATAAAGCAGAACCAAAACAAATTCATAGTATGAAAACTAGCTCACAAATCTCAGGGCTGATGGATCTGCAACTGGGACAGTTGACTTTTCTTGTTCTGTCTCTTCAATTTCAGCTTCCACTTTTGGCCTGCAAAACCAAAAACATCCTAACTAAGTCTTCAAATCATCAAAAGTTATCTTCATTAGAAACCGACTTCACATTTGCATTTCATTGTCCAGCAGTTTTCTGTTGGTTAGGCTTATGTTTACAGGCACTGACTGAATGCTGCTAACTCATGTAACACAGTGAACACTCTACATCTTTCTTTTACACAAAAGGAAAGGACGTTTAAGAAAGATGGTATGATCTGAACTAGAAGAAACCAAACACAAATTAACATCAACTTATAAAAAACCATTTAATTAAAGGTTTAAGATCGTACTCTTGTTTTGTAACAATGGGTAAACGAGGTCTTCCAGGAACACGTCGAATTAAAACTGAGGTGTTCTTTGGGATCAACATTGCTTCATCAAGATATTCTGAAAATTTCAAAGGAGATAACAGAATCTATAAAACTCTAATAAGATATCAATCCAAAAACCAGACCTACAATATGTGATTCTCCAAAGACGATCACAATAACCCCATTATTGATCTTCCATATTAATATGAGCATAATCTCGTAAGCTATCCAACATTGTTCTACTGACAATTACATTAAACCAAATCCCATTCAAATTCAACAGCTCCTTAGTTTTAGAAAAGTCAAATTGACTTAAGTATTTATCCAAGTTAATGCCCTCAATCCTGGAATTTTATACTATAGAAATGAAGATAAATCTCCCCCAAAAATTAGTGGAGGTAATCAGTGATCGCAAGTAGCACACTTCTAGCAGCCCGCAACCCATAATCGTTTCAAATGTTTCTACGAAAATTAGCTAAATTCAATTAGAGCCAAAACCCACCTTCATTAGTCTGGGCGTTGGTGACCACAAGGTCAAAATCAGTGCCCCTTCCCAAGTGCTTCGATTCAAATATTTTTTCTTTCAAAGTACCAACTGAGATGAAAGGACCGTCCATAGGAATTGAATCATAATCTCTTGCACTCTTAAATTTATAATACACCGCCATAGTAATTTTTTTTCAGAAAATAATATATAAAAGCCAAGTGAACAAGCAAGGAATAGAAAGGAAAAAGAAAAAAAAAGTTCGAAGGCCTTTAGAAAAAAGGGCCTTATATTTAACTCGAACAAATGAAACAATACAAAATATCAAACACTTTTCCCTTCAACAAAACCGGGATGGAACAAATCGAACTGCCGAAAAGAGAGCTTCTACGAACTTCGTTCGCTGAAATTCCCCTTATTCTCGTCCAACTAAGTACAATAAATCTTAATAGATTCGGTCGAGAGCCGGAGGACGATAAGAACCTCCTCTCAATTCCAATGCAGTTCCGTAGATCGCAGGAGCAATAGTAGGATCCCCTTGATCGAAGAGCCCGTCGAGATACACAAATTACTCAAGGGAAATAAACAAACCCCTCAAAGCCCCCACCGATGCAAGCACCAAGTCTTCAGCCCGATCAGAAAAAACCCAACAGAGTCAGAAATCTTATCTTCAGAAGAACCGCGACGGCGAGAGATCAGATCCTCAAAGCAGCACCACCCATCAGGGACACACCCTATCTCCGGAAAGCAATCAAGATCCGAGAAACCCACTGGCGGGAGATGAAAAAATATCAAAGATCGGTCGGATTCTTCAACAGCGCGGCCATGAAAATCCCAGAACAGGCACGGAAATCCACGACGGATCCAGGGAGGAATTGGCGGTTGGAAGCGAGCAAGCGCGTCTGAGTTGCGTTAGGGTTGTGAGAAGAAAATTGGGAATTGGAGAAAGAGAAAAAAGAGGCATCGATTTAAGAGAGAGCTGAGAAAAATGGTGAAGGCTCTCCATTTATAGTCCACAAATGGATTGGGTTTTGCTTTTGCCGATAAAAGCCGCGGATTATTTCTTATTGTTATTTAATTTATGAGGTGGATCTTTAATTATTTTGCTATGCTGATCAAAATTAAGCTCAATTTTTATTTTGCTTCTATATGTTTTTTCAGAAGGGAATTACAAAAATAACATATTGTTTATATATATAGTATTACGTTTAAAATTTTACAAAAATAGTATAATTGGAACTTATACAATAGAGTGACCAAAAGTCTTGTGACATTTTTATTAAAAAATAAAAATTAATTATATTTTTATAAATATATATTTATTTTATGTCGTTGAATATAATTTCTCTATATTTGTTTTATTTTCTGGGGTCTATTACAAATTTAGTGCTGAGAATTTAGATATCTAGATTCTGTTTTTCAAATTTAATAAATCAACAAGATATTTATTTGGCTTATTTAAAAAATATATATTGGTTGCATTTTGTGATCTCAAGAGTGGAACTTTAGAAAAGATATTTGATTTCAGATTTTGAATTTAAAATTTTGAAATGTATCATTATATTTAAAGTAACTTTAACACATTGATAAATAAGTTATTTCACGTCATAAACGTATTTTTTTAATTAAAACATAATATATTTTAAGATAATAATTATATAAAATCTATAACATATTTGTTAATAAATTAATGGCTAATATTTTAGATCAAACTAAATATCTAGGGTGTGTTTGAAAGTAATTTTGGCAGGGTCAAAATCATTTCACAAATTAATAAACTGATTTTAGGAAAGCTTAAAATCATTCTAAATTGAATTTTAACGTATATATGATTTTGGAAAATTAACTATATTTAAATCTATTTTTTCAAAATCAATTATTCTACTATCACCCCCGAAACACACTCATAGTTGGTAGACTCCCATGCAAATAAACATAGCAGCTAACTATGGCTCTTGGCCCACACAACGTCCTAGGTGTGGAGGGATCGAAGCAAGCAACATATAACGTTGAATAGTTTACAAGTATATTACTAAATAAATAATGACCACTTTTTTAAAATTGAGAATCAATAGAAAACATCGAATACAACCCCGTGTTTTTATTATACCTATTAGGAGTGTTCACGTGTTGAGTTCGATCGAGTTGGATGGATTTTTTTTAGACCAACCTGACCAAAGACCCAAAAAAACAAGTTTGCAACCCAACCCAACCATCCTTATATTTTTGGGTTGGATCAGATTCGGTTGTCAGGTTGCAAAGAAATTATGCGCAGAGGGCCGGAATACGAGAGTCGAGAGATGAGAAACGATGGTAGACGAGAGGGAAGGGAGGTGAGATACGAGGGGGACGGATATGGGGAGGAGAAATAAGGGAATGATTAATAGAAGCAAAACACCGTTACCAAAAAGTGACCGCATTCCAAAAGCTCAATTTCACTGCCAAGTATATAAGGGGATCATGAATTGAAGCAT
>NW_019104595.1:33271-51070 GCF_001995035.1 Momordica charantia
TTTTTTTTTCCCTCTAAATTTATTTTATTTTATATATTTTCATGTTTCTAAATTGAAGGTAGTTGAACACCATAATGACTATTGTTTAGCAATCTCAAACATGATAAATTTTCTTTTTATTATGTGCACATCGATTTTCTTCTTTCTTACGAACTATTAGTCTTAATATGATTTTATAATTAATCTTAAATTTATGTTATTACTTAACATTTTTATGTGCTTTTAAACTTTTAAAATTTATTTTTAGTTAAACTATGTTATAAATGTTTTTACTGTTTATGAATGCTTAAAGTTGGATAAAATATTGATATTTTATTTAAAAATTAATGTAACATTCAACAACCTTTACAATAGTATAAACACCTCTCCCTTCAACTTTTTTTCTACAAAAAAAAAATTTCTCTTTTCCTCCCATGTATGGCTATATTAATGATATATATTTTATAACTAATTTTATTGTTATTTTTATTCGAAAAATATTTGTACGGCTGTAATTCATTAATTTAATCTTAAAAAAATCATAACTATTCAATATAAATTGATAAGTTCACCATTAATTTTAATATATAAGCAAATAAATTAGAGATATCACGTGCCTTGCACGTGTGAAAATACTAGTTAAAGAAAAAATTGAATTCTTATTGAAAAACGTCCCCAAATACAGAGAGGAGTCTCCTTTATATAGAGAGGACTCAAACACAAACAGCTTTAAAACAAACAAGCTGGAAAACTAAACCAACCGAACAACTAACACCTAACCAACTAAACACACCTACCGATTACATCAGATTGCCTCCCTCTTAAAACAAATTATCCCTCGAGTTTCTATGAAGCAAGTGTGAAAGAGTCTGGAGCTTCATATGGAGTAATATAAGCAATATTAAAAATAGGACTAAAGTTGTACTGAGGAGGCAAGTTTATATGATATGCATTAGGTCCATATTGTTTCATAATCTCAAAATGACAAATTTTCTTTTTGTTGAGTTTGTTGTATGATCCAGCTGGTATGCGCCCTTTTCGTAAATGGATCATAACTAGATCTCCCGTTTAAAATCCTTTGGTCTTCTCTTTTTGTTTGTCGCGTCCTTATATTTTTTATTGTTTATTTCAATATGCTCCCGTATTTCCTGGTGAAGTTTTAATATCCTTTCAGCCATAGCTTTAGCCTCCATACTACAATCCACAGAAGAAGGTAAATTAGCGAGATATACTGTACGCCGTGGGAGTTTAGTGTAAACCACTTTGAAGGGGGACTTCGCTGCTGTTTTGTTTTGCATATGATTGAAGGTGAATTCCGCATGAGTAAGAGCTATATCTCACTGTTTAGGTTTATCACTACATATACACCGAATAATGTTGCCTAGGGTCCGATTTGTGACTTCCGTCTGGCAATCCGTTTGTGGGTGGCTTGTGGTGCTATATTTGAGAGTTGTATCGAATTTCTTCCAAAGTGTCTTTCAGAAGTGGCTAAGGAACTTCACATCTCGATCTGAAACAATAGATTTAGGAATGCCATGAAGGCGTACCAATTTCTTCCAAAGTGTCTTCCAGAAGTGGCTAAGGAACTTCACATCTCGATCTGAAACAATAGATTTAGGAATGCCATGAAGGCGTACCACTTCCCTAAAAAAAATGTTACCCACATGCGGTATACACAAATGATCATCTTTGAAAAGATAGCCTTCGACTATGTGGAAATCGTTAGTATTACTATGGTTGGTGCACTGTGTCCAAACTTTGTTAAAGTCAGGATCCTCACTATAGGAGTTTGGAAGGCTATGATTTCTCCTTTAAGTGATGTGAGAATGACTCCTTTTAAAAATCCTTCAATGTGCATCTTCCCATCGAAGGTAGGTAAGTCAATTTTCATTTTATAATCTCCATCTTCTCGAAAGTTCTTGTGGCGTTGTATATTCTGTTGTTGACCAGCATGCCACATATATTCTTCCTCTTCATCACTAGAAGAATCAGCCATAATATCGTGCCATCGGTAAAAACAGGGGTTCCTCTGATGTTGCAGAGGTTCTTCTCGCCAGTCTTGATTTCTTTGAGGGATGAAAATAGGTTCTTGAGGCATTCTTGGAGCTGGCAGATCATGTTCTTGAGTAATTATTGGCGCAGCTGTCTGAGAACCTTGACCAATTACGATCATTGGCTGTCGACCCTCCCTATTTTGATCCAATCTTGGAGGAATCTGTTGTAGGCTGATCACATCTATCTTGTCAGCAGTTATATTCAGTAGTTGGTGAATCTCTACCACATTCTGTTGGAGGTTTTCGACAACCCCTCAACCATCAATAAATGATTGGTTGCATATCATGGAGAGAGGACGAGTGTTGATTTCGTCGGAAAGGAAAGTTCTCCCGAAGAACCTTTCTTGCCCGCCATTCTTTGAGCCTAAGAAAGAAAGAGCTCTGATACCAATTGGTGTAGACCAATTAAAGAAAAAAATGGAATTCTTATTGAAAAACGTCCCCAAATATAGAGATTAGCCTCCTTTATATAGGGAGGACTCAAACAGCTTTAAAACAAACAAGCTGGAAAACTAAACCAACTGAACAACGAACGCCTAACTAACTAAACACAGCTATGGATTACATCACGATCCTATAATTTATGAGTGGGAGAGAGCATAAAGTTAGAAGAAAAATGTATAAAAGAAAACAAATATAGCCATTCAAACTCAATCAAATTCAATATCACTTCATCCTTTTCAATTCATTGCATTCACAACAACAAAAAAAAAAAAAACTAAAAAATGAGAATCGCAAAAATTGAAATATCCCATTTTGTGGCGCTCTTTTTTTCTAACTTTTCATTTTCTTAAAACAATATTATTTGATAATCAATTCAAATAATGTTCGATTCCCGACCTTATTCTTGCATCGATTAAAAGGAACAAAATTTATAATACGTTTGGTCGGTAATATAAAAACAAAAATATGACAAGAATGATGCAACGAATATTTGCTTTACAACATATTTAAAAATCGTTCTTGGTGTATTTTGTAATATATTTGTAAATTAGCGATTGTTACAATTAAATATTTAGTTCAACATAAAATATTATTCATTAATTTGTTAACCTATATATTATAAATTTTGTATAATTAATAATTTACCATGTTATATAATTCTTAATATGTTATGTTTAACCTGGTTAAATAATTTAAACAAATAAAGTGAGTTTATAATATTAAATAGTATATTTATCAAAGTTTTTATGTTTTTAATTCTTTTTAATGTAATTCTAGTTTAAAATTAAAAAATATTAGTTATGAAAATTTTTATTTTTTGATTACATAATTATTTGAATAACAGATTTACCTCTGCATGTTTACCGAATCAATTTGATTAAATTAATCTAGAAAGCAGAGTTTGGATTACCTACAAAAACAAGTTTTGACCGGACATCATTTCCAAAGTGAACAAATATCTTGCACATCCTTTGCTTTTTTATTAAGCAATTAAAATCGGTAAGATGTTAATTGATTAAATACGACTTTGATCTGTAAAAAAATCAGGATATGTTCTCAAATTGAATCATGCCAACATTATGGGAGTTCATAAATAATGTGAAATAAGAGTCGTATCCAATGTTTGAATTTCGACGTTGATAGATATTTCGAGAAAAATCACATAAATTATGAAAATTTGATGAAAATTTGTTTGAAGTAGTAAATGAAACATTAATTGTATCTTAATTAGACTAAAATTTATCACTTTTCACCATCATGTAAAATATCAGTAACTTATTTGTGGAAATATCGATATCAATGGATGAAAATTATTTGAGTGAGTAAATTAAAGTTCAATTATGTTTTATCGATAATTTACATTATTTGGTTATATAAGTGAACAATATATTAAATATCAATATAATATAGAAGGAAATAATAACATAAATTTTGAAATATAAGATTTTATTATATAGATACATGGACTTTTACTCTACCGTTAAAAACTAACAATTTGATGATGTGGCGTTGACTAATAGTCCAAGTGGCAAATTTAATTGCCAAATAAGGTGGTTGCTAGTTCGTGAGTAAGGGTGAGAACGATGAACTTCGAGAATTATCGGAGAACTTTTCTGGGAAGCTCCGATCAAACTCGAAGAGTAGAGACAAGTGATCCTCATCTCCCCGCTCGAGAAACCCCTCTGTCTCTTTCATCTCTTAATTTCTCCACTCCCCTCTCAAACCCTTAGCCCCCTCTTCTCTTTCTACATTCTGAATCTCATATATTAAAGGGATTTTTCTGCAAAATCAAGCTCATATTTAATGGATTTTGATTCTTCCATTACAGGAGAGTAATTTTGTGGCATAGATCTCACACCCATAACACTTCCTTCCCATCTCACACTCAGAATATTTCCTTCCCATGTCTGATACGCATTGCCACCGCTGGTAATACAGAGAGAGTAATAGATTCGACTTGGAGACGACTTCGATTTCGTTGACAAAGGCATAAGAATTCAGAGATGTCCACTTTTGGACTTTCTGAAGTTTTTTACGGGAGTCGAGTTTCCAGCGTGTACGGTGAAAGTTTCGGGTAAGAACCTCCAGCGTGTACGGTGAAAGTTTCGGGTAAGAACCATAAACATCCGTCGACATGTCGACATTTCTATCGACATATCCACGTTTTCATGGATCGACATATACATGAGGGATGAATCGACATTTCTTTCATAATTATGAAAACAAATCAACAAAATGTCACCAATATATATATATTATTAATATTAATTGTTTTTAACTCATTTACAAATAGGAAAATGTTTATTTGTTAATTTAAATATTTTTTTACGATTTTTTTGATATTTCTTTTACAGAAATATCCATCGACATCGACATTTTATCGATATTTTCATGAAATTGAAACTTCGATATTTCCATTTAAAACCTCGGTAAGAACTAAGAAGTAGGGGCGGAGAAATTAGGGACTGACGGTGACCGGAAGAGAGTAGGTGAAGGGGGAGTGAGATAGGCGGACGACTCTGTAGAGGACGTTGTTGACGGCGTGTGGTGACGGATGGGTTTCTTGTCGACAAGGTAGATTAACAGTGCCACATTATCATATTAGTTCCACGTAGGCAATCCTCTTAGTCCATCCACATCATTAATGTGTTAGTTTTAACTGTAGATTAACAACAATGACGGAAATGAATAATTTTCTAAAGTACAAGGACTAAAATAAGAATTGAAATGAACATTTTCAAACTATATGGACTAAAATGAATTACACTTGAAAGTACAAGGATCAAGAGAATATTTAATTATCACGAATGACAAGAGTGTTTGGACCAAATGATTTACACATGTTGCAAGAGTTTATAAAAGAACATCTCATCCCTCCCTACCTCTCTCCTAATTGTAAAAAATTAAGTGGTGATCAGTACTAAAATATTATTTTATATATAGTGCACTCRAGTCTAGTGTTGTTCGCTTTGAAATATTTTTCCCTTGAAATTATATTTTCTTAAATATTTATGTATTCGTCTCATCATTATCTTGCAAATGTGAATAGTAACACGATGGATAAGATGCCTATTAATATTATTATTTCAAAAGTCAATGTTTTGATTCTCTAACGTGCATGCTTCCCCCTAATATTTTATAAATATTTAGAAACTGGTAGAGTTTTTTAAATTAAACAACATGTGGGGTGAAGGTTTAAATCTCGATATTTTTATAAAAAATATACGTATTAGAGTTAACTATGGTCTGTCAACCATACTCTTGGTAGTTAGACAGTTTGTTATTTATAAAATGATCTTGATTGTATTTATATAAGATACAATATATTGTATTTATGTAGGGCGACAAAATTATTTATTAATAAAATTTATTCCCTCGATTATTATTTTACGTATAAATATATACTTTAATCAATTGAGATATGCTTAGATTAACGGTAATTGAAAAAAAATTAAAACTATACTTACAAAACAAAAGCCTACATTTGTCCAAATTTGGTTTTGGGGTTTTGGCAAAGTGAAAAAGTAGGCATAACCCCAACCTAGCTCTAGGATCTACCACATAATTAATACATTTACTTTTTTGTTTGGGCATTTTTTTTTTGTACTTATTTAATTTTGATGAGTCAATTTGTTGCAAATATCAAAATTGGACTTTTACTATAAAAAAAAAAAAAGAAAAAAAAGAAAAAAAAGAAGAAGAAAGTGTAGAATGTAAGTCACAACCAAAGTTACTCCCCTGTGAATCATTGAATATAATTATAAATTTTTTATTTTTTCAATAAGAAAGCAATATCGTCCTGTAAAATCAAAGAAATCTAAAAGTTACAAAAATATGGACATGTATCCCACGTATGATATTATATGTAAATATATTTTTAATGTTTTGAAAAAAAAAGTATACAGATAAAAAAAATCCAGTAAATCCATAGAAATCCTTATAGATTTTATAATAAATAAAAGATTATTATTATTATTTTAGTTATAGATCTAACTAATGGAATCAAAATTACCCATAAACTTTTTATATACTTAACTATAAACTTAAATAAAATATCATAAAATTATACTAATAAAATATACATATAAAAAAATCTAGTTATCTGAATGTCCAAATTCAACTGTGAAAATACATGAAATGACACAAAATCAAACCGTCAGATATGTCCAAAATCAATATCAAAACATTAAAATTTAACTGTGGAAAAGATGTCCAAAATCAAACTAAACTATCCAAATACAATGAGAATCACACCATCAAATAAGGATACCTAGCACCCAAGGTATAATTTTGTAAATAAGTCACAAATCTCTGGAAAAGTAAATTCTCAAAAAAATTTCCTTTAATTTAATCATGAAATAAAAAATTTAAAGATGATTTCATTATCCAAATTAAACAATTAAACACAATAAATATTTGATTTACTCCTCTCTTTGAAATGTTTGTTCGTTTTTTTAATTATTTTTTTTCGGTCTATGGAGATAACTGTACTAAACTCGAAAAATGTACCCCCCACCAACACCGATGTGCCACGTGTCGGACTCTCTTTGGTCACATATTTTAATTTTGATAATTATTTATTTGCTTCAACGAAAAGGGAAAAAAAAAGAAAAAAAACGCTACTATGAAGTATGAACACAAATTTATTAAAAAAAGAAATTAAAAAGGGAAAAAAAAGGTCCCAACGCTCTCTTTCCTCTTTCTTATCTCTCTCTCTCTTTCTCTCTCATCTGTCTGTGTTCGTCTTCATCTCACTCTCTGACATAATTTCTCACCGCCGATTTGCCGGAACCCTAATTTTGATACTCGGAGAAGCCGAAGCTCTCTGTCTCTGCTCTTGTTCAATCTATTGGCTCTCTCGTTGAATGCAGCTAGGGTTTGCGGGTTCTATTCCGTTTGAGGTGCTACTGCGGCGACTGCTTAATTTGTTGCTAGGCTAGGGTTTTTGTTTGAAGCAGTAGATGACTGTGAGACAAGGGAACAGCTGAGATCAAACGGGTTGGTTTTCATCACCGGATGGAGGGAGGTAGCGTCTCTAGACTTACTTCTGGTACTGTTCATTTCCTTTTTTTGTTCCACATCTTTTTCTGGGCTTGTACATCGTATGGTTTTTGTTACGATTACTTAGAGTGAGTATTTCTTCCAGTCTGGTTTGGAACGATGAGCTGTGCTCTCCTTGTATGTTCGGAAGGCTAGAATTTTAATGAACTTCTTGAGGGTGCTCTTCGAAGTAGTACTGAGATCAGTTTTCATTAATTGTTAACTCTCTGCTGGGGGTTTTTGATACAGGCTGAATGCCAATGTCCTAGAATATTGGATTCGTGTCCTGCGACTATGTGTATATGGGGGATTCTTTTCTGTTGTTGTTGTTGGGGGGCAGACCGATTTGTTTTTTCCAGTAACTTTTCTCCGATAGTATCTGGCCTATTAATACGTCTACTCAGTATGTTGACTGCGTCCCGTGTGTTACAACTTACATCAACGGACAAGTTTAGAGAATGGACACCTAGATGTTTTTTGCAGATGCTGTTGTTGGAGATTCTTTCTATGTAATAAGTATTGGAATTGTTGACATTGGTTACGACTCAATCCTCAAGCTAATCTTCTTTGGGTAAATGGATTTAAATCTATCATTTCAGAATTATGGTTTGAAAGAAATCAAATAGTCTTCAAAGGAATTTATCAGTCTCATTTGGAGTGCTTGATATTGCCAAGTTCAAAGCCTCGCAATGGTGTGCTCTCTCTGATCTCTTTGATAGTCATTCACCTAGTATGATTTGTATGAATTGGGAGACTATTGTAACTTCTAGTTAGTTTAGTTTTCGGTTTTTTTGTCCTTTTTTTCATATTTTTCCTTTTATTTTTCTTTTCACTCATTTCGGAGTTTGTATCTTTGAACAATTTTGTTCTTTTTTCATCCATCAATGAAAAGTTAGTATCTTGTAAAGAAAAAAAAAACTAGATGACGAAGAGGAAAACAAGGAAGTCTTTTTCCTTGTAAGGTGATGAAGGTGAGATGTATTTGCTCAAAGGATACTTATAACTCCAAGCATATAGAATCCTTCTCATCGCTATAACATATTATGAGGTACACTGTTAACAAATAGGGTTTTTTAAGTGATTATTGGCAGTAGGAGTAATGAAAATATAGTCTCCTCTACTCTAGTCAAATCGACCAATCTGTCCCTTGCTAGTCATCCTACTACTTACAAGATGTCACGAATCAAGAAAGGGTGGAAAGTTAGAAACCTTGCCGAGCATAGATAGATATAGAAAAATGGACAGTCCTTTATCCGATCTCGTAAAGTGGGTTACACTATGTAGAGTCCATTTGACACAATTTGTATATGTTAGTGTTACTGTGTAAGAAGCACTGAAGCTAGCATACAATCAGCTTGGACCAATATTGGTCGAACTCACGACCAATTATGCCTTGAGGAAGAGGCTTGGGGGTTTATTATGCTGAAAAATTATTGACCATACCGAAGCCTAAATCCTATGTGTCTTCTTCTTTTTTTCTTCTTTTTGTTGGCTATTTATGGAGAGTCAAATTCTTCATTCCTTACGGAAAATTTAGGGCCTAAAATTTTTAATTTTAAAATAGATTTTTTCCCTTCAAGTTGATTTAACTAGTTCGGCTTATTTTGTTGTTGATTTAGATATGTGTTTTTGAAAATAAAGAAAACAAGTTGAAACAATATTTTGTTCATTTTACTTTCCATTTTTAAAATGTATTTTGGTAGTAGTTTCATATTTATCACTGGTTCGTAATTTATGGATATGTTTGGTAATGTATTTTAAAATAGATATCAGTCAAAGTCACTGCATTGTAAAGTATTTGGAAACTATTTTTGCAATGAGATTACTTTACATAAGCAAAATGAGGGTGGAAGTTACCTTTTAACGTTTATTTCTAATGGTGGTGTCAAGAGATGTATTGGGATCTAAAAAGGGCTAACAAGGGTGTATGGAGTGTTTTTTGGGGAGCCGTTGGGAGATTTCAAGAGGAAATTGGATGAGGGGAAGTGTTAGAATGGGAGAATTCGGGTAGAAATGTTTTTTGTCTTGGGGGAAGAAGAGAAATCTTTTGTACAAATCATGATAGGGAATTTTATTGGAAATGTTGGTGGAAGGGGAAAAAATTTAGTGGGGAGGAAAATTTCATGGGAAGGAAAATTGATGTTACATGGGTGGAAGTTAGTTGAAAAGGGTGGAATATGTCTGGGTATAGGTTAGACCGTGGAGTTGGGGGTGGAATTGTGAGTTTAAAGACAAGACTGATGGGGTTGGGATTTATAGTGTTGCTAATTCGAAAGGGAATCTTGTTAACCAATGTTGGTCTGAAGCCTCAGAAGGTTGGTTGGGATTTACAGTTAAGAAGGAACCTCTTTTGGTATTCTTCATGCCAGGTGGAAAAGGGTTGCCGTTTGACATTCGTTTGCATTTAATTACTGGGAAGTGCCTTTGGGAGGAAATTACATAAAAGTGTCTGTTTGGGATTATATTGTGGATAAGTTCAAGGCTAAGCTTGAAAACTGGAGAAACCTTATACTCTCAAAAGGGGGATAGCTTACTTTGTCTCTTTCAATTTTTAATAGCATTCCTCTTTATGCTTTCGCAATTTTCAAAATTTCAAACAAAGTTGTTATGGAAATGGAGATGATTGTCAGGAAGTTTTTGTGGAATGGGAATGGTTGTCACCCCAGTGGCATTTGGTGAGTTGGGATCGTGCATCTTTGACAAAGGTTTACTGTGAGTTAGGTCTGGGTGCCTACAAGCATAGGAATAATGCCCTTCTTAAAAAATGGCTGCAGAGGTTTTGAGAGGAAAATCCCTTGTGGAAGCATGTGATCTCGAGTATCTATGGTAGTGATTCTCAATGCCGGTTCAAAATGGGTGTAGAATCAAATTTTGGAAGGATACTTGGTTTGGAGACACCCCTTTTGAAGGCAAATTTCTAGATTTGTATAGAATCTCAACTAAGAAAGAAAGTATTGTGTCAGAGTGCTGGAATAATGAGCGAAGTGATAGGAATTTGGGTTTTAGAAGAGGAATTTTGTACACAGAGCTGAACAGTTGGGTGCGACTGGTGGATTTGTTGAATTCCTTTTAATGGGGATTGGGGGAAGACAAGGTCGAGTGGGCTTTGTAAGGTGAGAAACATTTTACCTTAAGAAGCACGGACACGGACACGCAACACGGATACGACATGGACACGGACGCGGCGACAAGTCAATTTTCAAAAAAGTAGGACACGACATGTTGGGGATACGTTAATTTTTTTATATGATTTTTAATTAATATTTAAATGAAAATTATATATATATATATATATATATATATATATATATATATATAATATAATATAAAAGAAAACCAAACTCTAGCCCTAAATTTTCTCTCATAATAAAGAAGACCTAATTTTCATCTTTGATTCCCTCTCCCCACTTAATAATCTAGCCCTAGTTTTTATCTCTTTCATCACATTCCGCTACCTCCTACTTCTTCTTTTTCTCGCTTCCTCTCCTCCTTCTCCTTTCTCAACGTCACCGCCTCTTCTTCCTTCTCCTTTATCTTCTTCTTTGTTCACCTATCTTTTATAAGTTTGGGGGAGTACGTGACTTTTGGGTTAATTTTTATTTGGTTTCTAGAGAAGGAAGAAGACCTCCAGCTTGGTCGTCGATTGATGAGGAAGAATTAAGAAAACTAGGTAAGAAGAAATAAGAAAACTAGGTAAAGGGGAAAAAAGAGAATCTGGAAGTGGGAGGAGAAAGATCGGAAAGAAAAAAAGGACGTCCTGTGTCCTAGACGTGTCCCGAGCATGTTAGGTTTTTTAAAATAAAAAAATAAATTTGGACACATGTCCAACATGTGTCCGACACCGACATTTCTTCATTTTTAGCATGTTTGTGCCACCTAGGTTTTACCACTAAATCCACTTTCCTCAAGTTAACGAAGTTGCCCCTTCTCTAAACTCCCATGTAAGGTGTTGGAGCACTTGCCTCTGTCGTGTTCATGCTTGTCCAAGGCATTAGGGGTGTTCACGGTTAGGTTGGGTTGGGTTAGGGGTATTTTTGTAACCAACCCAAAAATTTGGACGGGCCATATATGGGAATTGACGGGCCTAAAATCGATGGCCAACCCAACCTAAAATTTTCGAGTTGGGTTGGGTTGGGTTGTCGGGTTGCATTAATTTTTTTTTTTTTTTTTTTACCTGGATTGAAAAAAATTATATAAAAACATTCTATGCTCAACCCAAGTAGCCGAGAAAGACAGAAAAAAAAAAGAAACAGAACCCAAAATTGGTAATGTAGAGAAACAAAAGAGAACACCCGAAAATGGGAGAGAAGAAGGAATTGAAGTGCAGCACCTGAAGAATTTGACGAACACAAGCAGCGATGGGAGCTGTTGCGAAGGTGGGCGGCGATGGGAGCTACTGCAATAGAGGTCAACGGTGGGAAGCTTGAGTGAGAGAAGAAAATGGAGAAGAGAAAAACTTAAGTGAAAGTGAGAGATTCAAAATGAAGAAGATGAGAAAACCCTAACCTAATTATTAAATGAAGGTTTAGGATTAAAACTCAATGGATAGTTGAGATTGCAGATAAAAAATTATTATATATTTATAATTAAAAAAACATATAAAGGTATTATTTGGGTCGGGCCGGGTTGACCCGAAATTTTTAAAGTTGAACCTGTAAATTTTGCTACCCAACTCGAACCGAGGGTTAATTGAACCCAACCAAGTGTTGAGTTGGGTTCATCGAGTTCGTTGGGTTGTCGGATTTTTTGAACATCCCTACAAGGCATGTTACCTGTGGTGAGTGACTCCTCGCCACTTTTCATGTTCATGTTGCCATAGGCAAAATGCTCCAAAATGTACCATAGGGGTATGCCTAGTCACCTTTCTCCAAAGAGTTGTATTATTGACTTGCCGCTATCTATTCTCTTGCATTCAAGTTATACAAAAAGCTTTTCAAAATGCTTTCAAACGTTTTCCAAAACCTTTTTCTCTAACCTCATTTTTCAAAACCATTTTTCCGAGAACGGGGTGGAGGTTGCAACGTATAGTCGTTGTGTCACTGGCTATCCGATTTTTAGTTGGCTAACTTGCTTGAGGGCAGAAGCAAGTACCGCACAATTGCTAAGCAAGTCTTGAGAAATTGCAATTGTGACGTTGGACACCCTTGATGGGCTTTTTAAAACACTAGTTGCTGTGTTCCTAATTTCTCTTACCATCTACACAAACATGGGTATCGAGAGTGATATGTGGATTAAAGTGTAATACAAATAATTTTATACATTCCTTTTCTTTTTGGTGGTAGTTCAATTAAGTTTTTTTTTTCTCTCTCTTTCCTTTCCTTTTATTGATATGATTGTGAAGTGATTTCATTGCTTAGATAAATAAGTCCAACCGCAAGACAAAGGACTTTTTATAATATTATAAGTTTAATATTGCGCCTGTATTTTACTCCCTTTGAATGATTCTTAGTGCAAATATGTAGATTTTGAAAGTCCCATCTCCTTGTTGAACTCTTAATAACTACCTTTTTTTTTTCCTTTTACTGATATTTTTAAAGCAGAGATAAACCCATGGATTATGACGACAATGACTTTCAAAGCCAGAATCTTCATTTAGCTGGTGAAGGAAGCGCCAAATTCCCTCCTGTTCTTCGACAATATGGTCTTCCGAAGTTTGATTTTGATGACACCCTTCAGGGGCATGTAAGATTTGATAGCTTGGTTGAAACTGAGGTGTTTTTAGGTATTGAGAATAACGAAGATAATCAGTGGATTGAAGATTATTCTCGTGGAAGTAGTGGGATAGGGTTTAGTTCTTGTGCAGCAGAATCTTGTTCTATATTGAGACGGAAAAATGTTTGGTCTGAGGCCACTTCCTCTGAATCTGTTGAAATGTTATTGAAATCCGTTGGGCAGGAAGATATCAATTTGGCACCATCTGTTACTGGGGAGTCAAATGCTCGTGATAAATTGGATTACTTAACAAAGCCAATGGATCCTACTTTAAAAGACGATGGTAGTAGTTTCTGTGAAATTGGGGATTTACAGCCCACATTGCTACCAGATATAAGTTTTGAGGAATTGCATGTTGTTAATCAGGATATAAGAGGGGAGCAACAACAGCCGCAGAGGGATGGTTCTATTGAATTTCAAGAGGTTCGGTCTGTTGATGGAAGTTTAAGTGAGGTTGATCCTAGTGTTGTCCATGAACTTGTTGACGTGCCTGCAAGTGAGGGAACTGCAGCTATTGATGAAAATAGTAAGCAAACCAGTCCAAGTACAACTGATACTTCTGTTGCCATATCCTTCGAAGACAAAGGGCAAGATGATTTTTCTGCTTCAGGGAAGCATATAGATGATTTGGCTACTTGCACGCAAACAGGCAGTGAAAAGTTGAGCAATCAAAAAATTCAACACCAAATAAATGATTTATGTGATAATCCTGAAAATACACAGACAGGCAATACTGAACATGTGGTCAATTCAGATGAGTTGAGTAAAGAAGACCAAAACCGTCTTTTATCACCTTCAGATGCAGGAAAAATATTGGTTGTTGATTCTAGTATTGCTAATTTGCAGTCCCAAGCAAGTATGGTGTTGCAGGGGGATTGTGTTTTCCATTCAGGTAGTGGAGAGGTCAGGTCGGAAGTTCCTGGTGAAACTGGTAAGTTTGATGATAAGGTCTTATGTACTGGTGCGGAGATTGGGAATCCGTCTAATGCGAGCATGCAGGAGGTATTGCCTACAGTTGTTGAAGGTGATGCTGGAACTGCAGCCTGCACAGGTGAGGTGAAAAACATTAATGATGAAGTTTGTGCCTTTCAAGGGCCTAAGATGGATTCAAATGAGCAGATGGCTTATACTCAGAAAGTAATTGTTGAGGAGCAGCCATGTTTTCCCTTGGCCATTGAGTTACAGAATAGTAAATCCGAGTCTTCTGCATCTGCCATGCAGGAAAGTAATGTCTCTAAGGTGGGTGAAAACATTAGAGAAATTCCTGATAAATTTCCAGAGAAAACACATGATATTAGCAGTTCAAGAGATGTTCATGACTGCGCACTTCCCACAGAAACCTTGTATTCTGAAAGACATATGCCATCTACCACTTTGGCTGAATCAACACAATTATGTGAGGAAAATAAACTGTGCCAGCCAAGCGATGTCCATGCTGAACATGCTTCTGTCACTGACAAGGAAGAAGGAAGATTGTATTCTGATTCAATTAGTGTGAATGGCAAGACTGCTGAGTCTCCTGTCACAGATAAGAGAATTGTATCCCCATCTTTTAAAGAAAGTGGTGTAGAAAGTGAAATGATAGATACAAAATTAGAGTACAATGCTAATGCTGGTGTTGAATCAGGTATGTTATAAACATACATAATTTTGGAGGATGTTCAAAAGGTCATATATGTATATTGAGCTAGTTTTTTTCTCTCTCCTTTTTCATATGGTTGCAGCATCAGTTTCTACCTTTGCAGATACTACTGAGGCAATACGTGATACATCAGTTTCTACCTTTGAGGATGACGATGTGGGAACATGTGGCACATTACTGGGCGACTCATTACCTCTACTTGAAACTTTGAAAGACAGCAAAGATGCAAATGACAAAGAGGACCAGTTGCCACCGGCTGTAGTGGAGTTTACTCAATCAGATAGAAAAGAAGAAAGTGTTGTGATAATTCCTGCTGAAGGAAGTTTTCCTCTGTTGGATACTTCTCAACCTGTGGCTGAGTTTCATCCTCTTCCTCAAGCTGAGAAATCTGCTTGTATCATTACTGGACAGGGACTAGGTGAAAGTGTTGATCAGTCTATTTCAAAGAATTTGAATACAGATGATTGTAACACAGAAAGCCAATATGTACCTCAAGCAGACATTGCTAATGATGTGATCCAGGACTGCAGACAAGAAATGGATATTGATCCCACTTTTTTGAAGTCAGCCGCAAAAGCATGTGATAGGGGTGTCAAAAAGTCAGGTGCGCCAGTTTAGATTTATGGTTTAGTTAAAAGTTTTCAAGTTTCCATATGAAATTAAATGTGTATATTTCTTTATTACTAACTGAAGTAAATTTAATTTTTTTCCTTTAATTTTTTTCTACCCAAGTCTTACTATATTTTGTATTGAAGGAGAGAATGGGATTGTATTTCGCACCACATGTTCTTCTTTCATTGATACAAAACCCCGGGGGGGGGGGTACAATAATCTGCAGAAGTTTCCAGTAATCCTAATCTTAGTTTGTTTTCTTCTGTGTTGCATTGTGTATTTGATAAAGTAGAACTCATATCTTGAGAACCTAATTTTGATTAAATTGTAACTGCTTCCGTGTTAAGTTAGGTTTGTTTTCTTTAAATACTGTTACTTTTCCTATATTTCAGCGGAGTTTTTTTTTTGGGTGTTAAGGCTTGTGAACTCTAGTCTAAAACCCTGGACGGATTCCTATGATGCTGTATTGCATTCTGCAACTTTATTTGAATAGTTTTCTCTCTGTTGTTATTTCTCTTTGTAGATGGTGCCAGGAATCTGATTTCCAGATTTCAACTGCCACAATTTAATAAATCAAACACAAGAGACATGCGCTAAAAATGTTATCATGTGATTCCTATGTAACTTAGCCTCCGTGCATCCCATTTGATGTCAATTTTCATTATGGATAATTACAAACCAATGATGCCCTTGCTTCTGCAACAACGATTTCAATTCACTTGTAGAATATTGCTAATTGTGTTGCCAGTTATCTGATTTACCTTCTGTTTAGAATCCTTTATTGCATGACATTTGAATTTATTAATCGTGTTGCTTTGGATCACTTAACTTGCATAATTATCTCAGTGGATCTTTTCCATGTTTCTAACGATCAAGTTAAATGATTTTTTTTCTTCAGATGAAAATATTCCTGACTCGTCTTTAACTCCACTGTTAGGAGAAGCACACGATTCTTATAAGAAAGATAAGGAAAATACTGAAGTTGTTTCAGAATCTGTGGGAATTAATTGTCAGCAGGCTATTAAAGCGAACACTGACAGTGAGTAACCAAATTATACTTCTAGATGCATGTGAAGTAATCGGTTATGACCAATTATTCGGTTTTGTTGGTTCTTGATGTTTGAATGTTGAGTTTGCTTAACATTTTGTGGTAAATTTCCTGTTTCAGCTAGCACATTCTGCTTGTGGCTGTTGATTTTCGGTTGATTTGTGAAACTTATTTATCAATATTGTCCTCTGGTCCATTCATTAATAGATTGTTGTAATAGGCTGTAAAAGTTGATTTCATTCTTCCCATTAGAAACTAGATAAACGGATATGTTGCGGCATGTCTTGTTTTCTTTGATTCTAGACTCGAGTTCACAATATCATACTCATCCCTATCCATTTTTCTTATTCATCAAGAGTTATCTCTAAGATGTTCTATTATATCATCCTCTCTAATACACCTAGGAGAAGACTTTTTAAGAGAGGGAGGAGTGTGTTAGAGAGAAAAAATGAGACCTTATTAGAGAGGAGAGAGAGAGAGTCTTTTAAAGAGAGGGGTTTGGTATAGAGTGTGATGAATTATTTTAGAGGAGAGACTTTTCTGTCTCATCATATATAGACCAAAGAACCTACTTTTTACACTTATGCAAGTTCGAGGGTTTAATTTTTAAAATTAAAAGTCCGTAGGTGTAGTTATAACAATCATGTGGAGTGATTTGTGCCATATGAACTTTTAGATATAACTGTGACAAGCAACCATCAAACTTTCTCACACTTTCTGTTCCTTTGGTGACTGCAGCCAGCGTGGTAAACAACACTCAATTCTTCACTAGCTACCATTGTCGACACAAACCAATCTAGAAACAAGTGCTGAACAAGATGTTGCTCAATCAATCAATTAACAATTTTTTAATTATTAAATTTTAAATAAGCTTTTCAGAGTTAATATTATAATATTAAATTTTCTTGAATTTAAAGTTTTGGGGATAATTCCTAAAATATAAATTTTCAGGGTTTACTTTTAACAAATGCTATTGTTGGAGGGTTTAATTATAACAACTATTATAATTCATGGGTGGTTTCTTCATTTTTTTCTAATAGGGCTTAATTGCTATGATTTTTTGTCAGAAAAAAAAGCTATGATTTCATAGTTTTAAGGGTAATTACTCAAATTTAAAGTTTGGAGTGTGATTGTAACAACCCCTTATACTACAGTCAGGGGATGGTTATTTATTTATTTATTATTATTATTATTATTTTTATATACAAAAGAAGAAACTTCCAATTAGTAGTTATTATACTGTCTCATAAAAAAAAAGTAGTTATTAT
>NW_019104595.1:51155-67798 GCF_001995035.1 Momordica charantia
AATGACGGAGCCTCCAAAATTAAATACAATGTTTCTTTGTGCATTTTAATATGTAACTAGACTTCGACCGAAACTGTCAGTTCTGAGCCTCATATGCTTGCTTATTCAGTTCATCACTTTTATCATTTTCTACAGAAATTGTTGTTGTTTTGTGTCTGGTCAATGTCCTTATGATAAATTACAATGTTTTGTGTGAAAAAGAACTCGCATGCAGCAAACTATTACACACATAGAAAACGTAAAAGGGCACCACGTCTTTCCTCAAAATGAATTGAAATTGAATGATATGTTCTTGTTTCTGTGGTGTGGTGTTGGAATTGTTGTAAAAGCTTTTTGTATATAATTCCCAAATTTTCTTAAAACTTTAATTTTCTCCTGCTACTTGATTGCAGGTGATGCAGGCAAAAATGAAGGTTCATTATGTTCTGCTGCTCTTCCTCAATCTCATGAACAGATGCCTGAGAAGGAGAGTGGTAATCTTACTGCTGCTGATAAACCTACTCCTCATTCACCTGATGTCGTCAAAACTATTGTGGTGTCTCGTGATACCAATGGAAAGGATAACATTAAGGGGCCGTCAACTAAGAATGTTGAAGTTCCAGAGGCCAAGGGTAGGCTGATTGGCAATGCACTTTCTGGTTCCCAGTTCCCGATAGGAAATAGTGTCTCTGAAAGTGAGACAGTTCTTACCTTTGAGTCCAGCTCGTTGGTAGATCTGCCAAAAAAAGATTCTGGCATTGCAGTTGCACCAGCAGCTAACGCCTCTCTGGTGATTCTTTTCCTTCATGTCATTAGTGCCATTAAAATTTTTTCCCTTCATATCATCTTCCTGTTCACAGGGGAACATATATATTTCTCTGTTCATGTTTTATTCTTCATATTGTGGATTATTTTTCTTGAAGGTTGTGGAGGGACCCCAATCATCTTCTGGCCTACCCACAATGGACATCAAGTGTGCTCAGGATATTTCGCATAGGAGCCCGAAGGTGTCGGAGGTGAAAGTTGCACATTCTCGTTCCAAGGGCACTCCGGAGCGTAAAACTAGACGTGCTTCTGCGAAAGGATTGGGGAAAGAGTCATCTACAAAGGGAAATCACACGAAGAAGTCAGAGAAAGTAGAGAAATCTAACAGTTTGTCCATGAGTAATCCTGGGATTTTCCAGCTTGCACAGCCTAATGAGATGCAACATCATGGACATGTGGAATCAAGTGGTGCAAAACCATTTGTCTTTATTGGTGCTTCAAATTCTAGCATTCCAGACTTGAACAATTCTGCCTCCTCGTCTCCAATGTTTCAGCAGCCTTTCACAGACTTGCAGCAAGTTCAATTGCGTGCTCAGATTTTTGTTTACGGAGCTTTGATGTGAGTTATTAATTTATTTTCTTATCCTTAACACAATTTAATGAAATTATAGCTCTATTCAGTTGCATGTATATGTTTCAGAGGCATTAGTGTCAGAACTGAAAATCATTGCAATTTTCCCCCTTTCATAACTGTAGAAAAAGTTTAAGAGGTTGAAGTCTTGTCCTATTAAAAAAGGAGGTAGACAGCAGAAAGTCATTTCATCCTTTTGAATAAAGCACCAAAGATTTGTTGTGTAGTTTGTTTAATTGAGCTTCTTTCTACTGAGTGATTTTTATGGATTAAATTGTTGCTGCAGTCAAGGTACAGCCCCAGATGAGGCATACATGTTATCTGCATTTGGAGGTCCTGGTAAAATTTCCCCCCTATCAATTCATTATGGTCACCATATGAATGTTGCCTTTTCTTTATTTGTGTGAGTTTTACATTCAGATGCTGGAACAAACCTTTGGGAGAATGCCTGGCGTATGTTTGTAGATAGGCTTCATGGAAAAAAATCTCAGCCTATTAACCCGGAGACACCTTTGCAATCACAATCTGGTAATTTGAGGCATTTTGTGCATTTCTAGGCTTATTGCTCTCTCTCTTTCAATTTGAAAATTTGTCTTGTAGGTAGTAGGAGTACTGAACAAGCAAATAAACAAAGTACACTGCAAAGCAAAGTTATATCTCCTCCAGCTAGTCGAATTAGCAGTAAGAGTACTTCAACAGTGTTAAATCCTATGATCCCTCTTTCTTCACCACTCTGGAGTATTTCCACACCTTCCAATGCTTTACAATCTAGTGTTATGCCTCGAAGTCCAGTCATAGACTATCAGCAGGCACTTACTCCGTTACATCCTTATCAGACTCCGCCTGTCAGGAACTTCATTGGTCATAATCTTTCATGGTTCTCTCAGGCCCCATTCCATAGTACCTGGGGTGCTACTCAGACTTCGACACCTGACTCCAGTGCGCGATTTTCTGGTTTGCCAATTACTGAGCCAGTTCATTTAACACCACTAAAGGAATCATCTGTGCCACAGTCCTCTGCCGTGAAACCCTCTGGTTCTATGGTTCATGGAGCACCTGGTAATGTATTTACTGGGGCCTCCCCCCTGCTAGAGTTGAAAAAGATGTCAGTAACCACGGGGCAAAGTTCCACTGAATCAAAAATGAGAAGAAGAAAGAAGACTACAGTTTCTGAGGATCCTGGCCTTCTAACTATGCAGGTTCAACCTCATTTAAAACCAGTATCAGCTGTGGTTACAACTACAATTTCTACTCTTGCAACATCTCCATCTGTCCACCCTAAGGCAGCTTCTGAGAATTTGATTTTATCTGCATCTCCATTGTGTCCGACTACTCATCCAAAGAATGCAGGTCAAGATTTGAGAGGGAGAGCTATATTTTCAGAGGAAACACTTGGCAAGGTTAGGGAGGCTAGACAACTGGCCGAGGATGCTGCACTGTTTGCATCTGAAGCTGTTAAACACAGTGCAGAAGTTTGGAGTCAGTTGGACAGACAGAAGAACTCTGAACTAGTATCAGATGTTGAAGCTAAACTAGCTTCTGCAGCTGTTGCAATAGCAGCAGCTGCTGCTGTCGCAAAGGCTGCAGCAGCTGCTGCCAATGTGGCATCAAATGCTGCATGTCAAGCAAAATTGATGGCTGATGAAGCATTGACTTCATCTAGCCATGAATTTTCCTGTCAGAGCAATGAAATTTCTATTCATGGTAGTGCCGTTGGTGTAGGGAAGGCTACTCCAGCATCCATCTTGAGGGGAGAAGATGGAGGAAATGGTTCCAGTTCTATAATTGTTGCTGCTAGGGAGGCAGCTAGAAAGAGGGTTGAAGCAGCATCGGCTGCTTCTAAGCATGCTGAAAATGTGGATGCCATTGTCAAAGCTGCCGAGCTGGCAGCAGCAGCTGTGTCACAAGCTGGAAAGTTAGTTGCTATGGGTGGCCCTCTTCCGTTGGGCAAATTAGTGGAAGCTGGTCCGGAGGGTTGTTGGAAAGTACCTCAAGTGTCTTCTGAGCTAGTTATGAGATCAGATGATGTTAATGGAGGATGTACCAGTTCAGCAATTAAGCATCCTGGAGAGCGACCATCAGGTAAGAATGAAATTCAGGTAAGTGTCAACGCCAAGGCATTAATTCCTGGAGAAATATCCATGGGTTCTGTTGAGAATCATCCCAGATTGTTCGATGGCATCACAAGTAAAGTAGCTCCTCGTGAGAAGGATGTGAGAGGGCAGAAGGACCAAAATGCTTCTGATTTGACAAAAACCATTGGTGTTGTTCCAGAATCCGAAGTTGGGGAAAGATCCTCCCAGGACAACTGTGAAAAGACTAAGGATTTAAGGCAGAGTAGCATCAAGGAAGGTTCCCATGTCGAGGTCTGAAATTGTTATATATAAATTTTCAATTTCTCACCTTTGTTTTTTTTTTTCTGCATTTGCTGATTATTGATTGGTGTTTTCCGACTCTTGTTTCCGTACTAACCTTATTGGTTTTTTTTTTTTGATATGATGGTTATAAATTAGGTTTTCAAGGATGGAAATGGATTAAAAGCATCTTGGTTCACAGCCAATGTTCTGAGTTTGAAGGAAGGGAAAGCTTACGTTTCCTACACTGAACTTCTACCTGAAGAAGGTAATGAAAAGCAAAGCATACAGTGTAAGCTGATGGGCCTTTGTCTTAGTATCTTAAGATTTACTAATGAATACTATTAGATTCTTGCTTTCAAGAGAAGCTGCAGTGTAACTATTTTATCGGTTTCTGGTTCATAAATTTTTGTTGACAAGTTTATAAGAATATGTTGAGCTTTAAAAACAGGTGTAGTTCTTGAATCCTCTCTACAGATTGTTACTTTCTTGATTTGTGCAGGGTCAGGCCAACTAAAGGAGTGGGTTGCTCTTGATGGTCAAGGCGGTATGGCACCAAGAATACGGATTTCTCGTCCTATGACTACCTTGCGAAATGAAGGAACAAGGAAGAGACGGAGAGCAGCTGCAGGGGATTACATCTGGTCAGTTGGAGACAAAGTTGATGCTTGGATGCAGAATAGGTGTGGTTTTCTCTTCATGCTTTCTGATTCCGTTATTGCAAACAATTTTCATTGAGTGAGGAAGTATACAGTGAGAAGGGGAAGGATATACTCCTGTACAAAGTTCCTGAGGATCACAAAAATGCTCTATAATTAATTAAGGGGAGAAATTCCAAAATGCTCTATAATTTAAAAAAGGATATACTCCTGTATAAAGTCCTGAGGATCACAAAAATGCTCTATAATTAATTAAAAGAATGGAGAAATTCCAAAAGCTTTTGGCTAGAAACAGCCAAATTTAAATGAAGAAAACGAAAAGCTGCTTGCAGTCCTAGGTGAAGTGAAACTCATCTGGAAAAAGATTCTCCAATTCCCAAAATATTAAGGACATCAAAAAATCCTTTAATGAAGTGTTTCTTTCTATTATACAATGAAAAAAAGGCAACAACTATCACTCTTCGATTACAAAGGATTTTAGAGCTGAAAATCTCCATTATGATTTAATTGAAGAGAAATGAATGGAACTGTTATGACTTCCTGAAATAGGATTACAACTCTGAGACTGATCATTTATTACATCAAGTTCCATCCAAGGATTTGAATGATGAATCATCACATGGCAAGGTAAATAGCTTCTCCTTCAAGATTATCTAGCCTCAATTTTGGAGTCGGGGGAGTGTGCTTTCGCTTTCTTTGGGTATCAGGCATCCCTTGAGGGATAGGGACTTCGGAGGTTTCTGCCCTGCTTCTTTTGCTGTCAGGCGTTCCTTTTTGTGGGTGGAGAATGGATCTTTGGGTTTGGCCCTCTAACCCCTCACTTTCTTCCATCGGTTGAGTTCTCCCCCTCTTCCTCCTTTTGCCCTGGTGTTTGCTTTGCTTTGGAAGGTCAAGATTTCAAAAAAGATCAAATTTTTTAGGTAATGGGTCTTGGAAAGTCAATGCCTTGATCATATTCAAAGGTTTTCTTATTTTCTTTTGGGACATTTATGGTGTGTGTTTTGCAAAGGTGCCTCGGAGGATCTTGACCATATTATGTGGTCTTGCTAGTTTGCTCGAGATATTTGGGATCCTTTGTTGGGTGCTTTGAGGTGTCTTCGACTCATAACTGGGATTTTTGAGCAATCTTAGGGGAGGTGTTGTTGTCCCCCTTTTCGGGATAGGGGAAGTTTTTGTGACAAACCTGTTTCTTTGCTATCTTGTGGTGAAGTTTGCTTGAGAGAAACAATAGAGTCTTTAATGAATGGAGAGATCCAGTGAGGTGGTTTGAGAGCTTATTAGATTTAATAGTAATACATCCTTGTGGGGATCAGTTTCTAAGATCTTTTGTAATTATCAGTTAAGCTTAATTCTTTTGGATTGGAGCTTCTTTTCCTAGGGGTGTCCTTTGGTTGAGCTGGTTTTTTATATGCTATTGTAATTTTTTTTTTTAATTTCTCTCAATGAAATAGCTGGTTCTCATTGAAAAATAAATGGACTTAACAACAAAAAATTCTTTCAAGATAGTATAGTCTATTCAGATAAAGAATTAGATGTAAGTGTCAACAGCCTTGATACAGAGGATTACTCTCCTATAGTCAATTCGGAGTTAAATGGATCAACATTCTAGGAAGCTCTCGATTCCTTATTCCAAGAAGAAGTCATCCCTCAAACAAAGGAAAACATCAAAGTTTTCTTAGAACCCATTCTAGAAAACAAGAACAATCTTGACCCTTCATCTTCCAATCCAGGTAATGGAATTTCAAAATTATCCTTTTTTATTCAAAATTGTATATTAGAAGCAGTGTTTTCGAAGCGCAAGGCGTACTGCAAGGCGACAAGCCCTTTGATCGCCTTGAGGCTAGAGGCGATACAAAGGCGATGCTCGAGTGAAGCGAGGCGCACCTTAATAAATAAATAAAAATTATATATATATAGTGCATAAATTTATATAGTAAACCTTTAAAAACTCAATACCAAAATAGTGCCATAATAAATGTCAACAAGATACATAAAACAACCAAATTTTATAAGTTTAGTTCCAAATAAAGACAAGCAACATTAAGAAATAATAGAGTATGGAATAGAACAAAAGTAAATATAAGTGATTAAGGATCATTATCCTCATCTAAATCTAAATTTTTTTCATCTTGGTCGTCCTCACAATCTTCCTTTTCCAATTCTTCTTCTTCGGTGTCGTCATCATCGTCACTAACCACCACTGGCACTGATTTTCAAACTCTAAAAGTTGTGGGAGTGGGAGTAGCAGGCGACTTTCCTTTAGATCTTGCTGATGTAGATCTAGTTTGCCTTATGGGCTCTCCAACACCACTGGCTGGCCTCGGCTATATCTCCCCATGTGAGGTCATCATCATCAAACACCAACTCATTTTCTTCTTGACTACCTTCTTCTTCGAGTGTTCCAATCAACCATTCATTACTTTCATCAATATGATCCAAAGAAATCGGATCATGTTGGTCTTGTAGAGTATAGCGCTCTTTAAGTGCTTGGTTATATTTTACATAAACCAAGTCATTAAAACACTTTTGCTCTAACCTGTTCCTTTTCTTGGAATGAATCTACAAAATTATTAACGAATTTAGAGTCAAAAGTGGATTTTTAAATCTTCAATTAACTATGGAAAAACCAAATTATTCTCACTTACATGTTAAAAAACACTCCAATTGCGCTCGTTAGATTAAGGACTCTCATGGCTAACTTTCGTAAAATTGAAGCATTGACGCCATAAAGAGACCACCATTCAGCTGCGCACGTATTAAATAAATGATTTAGACTTTTAGCAGTTCAAACTTAAACACGTCTATTAAAACTAAAAGTAATAAATAATGTCATTACCTGATGTTTTAACAACCCTCGTCCTTACTGCTATAGTACTCCCAAATATGCTTTCGCTTCATTGTACAATTCTAATTCAATTGTACATTGAACTTGACCATCGATAGATGGTATTAATCGTTCCACAACTTTGATCCGACAATCCATGACCTCAGGATCTTGGATAATTCTCTCTTTGTTGTCATAGAAAAGAGATGGATTTAAATAATGTCCGGCTGCATGTAAAGGTCGATGAAGTTGACAATCCTACCTTTTATCAATAATCTCCCAAATCGGTCTATACTTGGCCTCATTTTCATTGAAACCACTCTTAAATCGCCTCTTTTGCCCTATCCGTAGCTTCATAAATAATAACCCATAGCCGATTTATCACCATCAATGAGCCTCTACGCACGAACTAAAGGACCCGATGTCTTCAAAGTATACACAACCGAATTCCAAAATGATGGCGTCATAACGGTTTCAGCTCCTCTCTTCCCCTTTGGGTCCTTTGCCCATTTTGAGGTGGTCCACTTCTCAGAAATAAAAATCTTTCTCAAATTAGCTTTATTTTTGTGAATACTGGATAGGGTTAATAATGAGGTTGCAAAGTGAGTCACTGTTGGTCTTACCAATTCACGTTGATTAGTAAATTCCCTCATCATGTTTAGCACGTACAAGTGGTTGTAAATAAAACCACTAAGTGCCACAACCTTTCTAAGACACCTTTTAACTTGATCCATCTTTCCAGTATTCTCTAAAATTAAATCTAAACAATGAGCAGCGCATGGTGTCCAATATAAATGAGGTCGTTTTGCTTCTAAAAGTTTGCTAGCTAGGACGTAGTTTAAGGCATTATCCGTCACAACTTGGACAACATTTTCTTCTCCAACCTTTCTACCATGCCATCTAAGAGTTGAAAAATCTTTTCTTCAGTTTTTATGCATGAAGATGCATCGATGGATTCCAAAAATATTGTTCCAATAGATGAATGAACCAAAAAGTTGATTAGTGTCCTATCCCTCCAGTCAGTCCACCCATCTGACATCAACAACCATTTCTCTTCCATTCTACCTCATGATCGCCCATTAGATTTTTCGTGTACTGTACTTCGTTTTTCAAGTACGTTACTCGAGTTTCATGATAAGGAGGTATCAAACCAGGACCAAATTGCCCTACAGCTTCTAGCATCACTTCAGAACTTCTCAAACGAATAGTATTTAGAGGAATGTTCTGCTTGATATATCCAACACGTGATGAATTGCACTGTAACAGCCCTCCCCTCTTTATCATATTTTTCAGTAATAGTTGATTGCTTCAGCCTCTTCAATCGATTTCTATTATCAACAACTTTTCCGGGATGTTGATAAGGAAATTTATCCATTAGCCCCTTTGATCGCGGTGGTTTTAATTGTGATTGACTACAAGAGTTACTACAACTTCCTCCTCCACTTCCACTTCCTCTTCCTCTCCCTCTCCCTCTCCCACCCATACCACTCACATTATCATTTGTACTTGTTCTTGTTTGCTTGTTCGTTGGGGTTGATGTTGATCCACTACCACTACCACCAACTTCTTCCATCTCATCTTCCTCATCTTCTTCAATCAAGGTTAAATCCTCATACGTTGGGAGGGCATTACTCTCTTCCCTTTTTAATTTTGTTCTTGTTTGATACTCCTTCAATTCTTCTCTCACATTAGTTGGGCATTTCAAAGATGCCTTTACATTTCGATTTCCCCGAACCAAATGCTCGACAAATTCCACCTTTAGAAACTTTTCCACAAAACATGCACTTGCATGTGTTTGTATCTTGTGGATCATCCAATAGACGTAATTCCAATCGGGATACTTACGTTTGTTTCCACCTTCCATCCTATTATAATTAAAACTTTGAAGATAAAAAAATAAACAAATAAAATAAATGTAAAGGAATGACTGACTGTGAAGAAAGCCATGGTGAAGATCTAGAAAGAATGGGTGTGAAATGAAAGAGAGGAAAAGAAAAGGAATAAATGAGATAAAAGAATTAAAAAGGAAAACCTACGAAAGTCGAGGATGAGCCGTGACAGCAACAGACAGAGGAGGCGGCGGCTGCGACAGTAGGAGACGGCAGCGACGACAATGGTTGGAGACGGGAGGGGCGACGACCGGAGATTGAGGGTGGTGAAGTGAGGTGAATGTCGAGACTCGAGAGGCAGAGGGAATGAGTTAGGGCTTCTAGGTTTTTCGCGAGGGAGAAGAGTGTTTTAAAAAAATAACACATTAACAAAAAGGGTAGATCGCCTCGCTTCAAGCAAGAGGCGAGTGCCTGATTGAAGGCGCTCGCTTGGGCACCTTGCAAGGCGCACTTGAGGCGAGCGCCTGGGTGCGCCGAACACTGATTAGAAGTCTATGAAATCATTCTAAAAAGTGCCTCAAGTGCGCCTTGCAAACACTGATTAGAAGTCTATGAAATCATTCTAAAAAGTGAAAGAAAAAGGAAAAAAATCAGAGAATCATTTCTCATAAAGATAATTTTATGGACGCAAGCTGGGACGGATATTAAAAACTAATAATAATAAAGATAATTTTATGGAATACAAGAAGTACGGGTGTGACTACGAGATGTATGATTGCATTTTCTTTGAACATATTTTTCCAAGAATTTCAATTGCGTTAAAGCCACGTGTAACCTTGGTGGTGAGGCATTAATTGAGTCATTTTTTAAGCTTCGTATATCAGGACATTAATGAGAAGTCTACTTAGCTTTCCTCCTCGAGAATATTGCACTTAATTAAAGTTGAAGCTGAAAGGTCACTTGGCTTTAGCGATATGCTTTTAATTGTGCCTTGGGTTTTCAAGGGTCATATCATAGTCTGAGGATATTATCTCTTTGAAGGAAGCTTTTAATCGGGTGGACATTTTTCCAAGCAATCCTATTACCTTATAGCCACGTCGAACCTAGGCAGTGAGGCTTTTATGGAGTCGTCTTCAAGGCTTGGTATATTGGGGCAGTAATGTGAAGCCTTCCCATCTTCCCTCCTCGAGAATAAACGTTCTTCATTAAATTTGAAGCTGAAAGGTCACTTGTAAGAATTAAAGATATGTTTTAGCTGTGCCTTGGGTTTCCAAGAGTCATATCAGAATTCGAGGATGTTTTCCCTTTGGGAGCAACTTTGAATTAGTACTTCGAGAGTTTAACTCAACATCTTTTTGGCAGATTTCAATTGGGTGCATTTATGGCGCATGTTAATGACTTTTCTTTTCGATTTCTTAAGAAGAAAACCTCTAGCTTCCTTTTTGACCAATTGGGTGCATTTGGGTTTATTGAAAATAAAATCTTCCTTACCGTTGCCCACCAATTCTTTACTTCCATCCATGTCAATTGAACATTCCATATTTATGTACCTATCCAAACTCTTTCTTTTGACTTTTCATATTGATTATATTTTGAAATCTTCCTTTGTTTCATCTCATTTAACAGACTGCCGTCATTGGAAGAATTTAGGGCTTGGTTTGGTTGTCCAACATAATTTTTTTTAACAAGAAACAAACTTTTCATTGATAAGATGAAAAGGAAGAAAAATATTTGAGGATAAAAGCTCCCAAAGCAAGCGAAAAAGGAAGAAAAATAACCAGAAAAGGATAAAAAAACAAGATAATAGACCAAATAATCAAAACCACAATCAAAAATCTAGAAAGGATCTAAAGCCAAAGAAATGGCAAAAGGCTAAAAGATCAGAGACTCGAAAAACTTTCTTTAACGAAGCTTGCCAATCCAAAATGACTGTTTGCTAAGGAGAAACTAAAACAACCACTAAACACAAAACTGAGGAGCTAAATATTTCATGATTAACCAATATAAAGCTTTTGACTGCCAAGATCAAGAATTAATGAATCTAAAACCTCCCCCTCCAAGAAAAGAGTCACCTAATGCTGCTGACAAGCTCTTCAGAAGCTCAGTTCTTTGAAAACCCTTAATGCTCTCCTTTAAAGCCAAGAAGAACTTAAAATAGTCTCAACCCTCAAAACTGCTGCAATGTGGCACCAACAAAAAATTTTGTTGCCCTTAATAAGAGTCTACGCATTCATGGATTGGAACTAGGGTAATGCAAAAATCTTCAAAATATTGAAAAAATTTTGATTATCAGCACAAGAAGCCTTTTTCAACTACCAAAAGCTGTTGGCTAGAAGGAGAAAGCAAAGTATCCACCTTCCCAAGAGAGCTTAAAAGGGACTTCATGTTCTGCAAAAAGTATATTAAAATCTTCGGTAAGGAAAATCTCTGATAAATCTTCAATAGCAACTTCTTGTTCTTCGAAAAACCTTAAAGCCATGTGAAGCCTTGGTTGTCCAACCGAATTTGAATCTTGAAACATAATGTTGGCAGGTTTAAATGGGTAAACTTCATTCGATGTGAGAAATTGATTTAGTGAAAATTCAAAGATTGTTGCTTGAACTTTTTGGTTGCTGAAATTTTGTATGATATTGGTTCTTGTTTAAAGATTGACCTTCATATATCCCAAATGCAATCAGATTCATCTAAATCCTCGACAATTTATGGGTATTATCGTTGATTATAATGTGAATTGAGATTGATCATTCACGTAAAGTTCTTCACCAAGAATAAAATGAACCATATGCCGCCAATTAGAGGTATGGAACCCCATAGCAGCCCACATAAAAGCGCATCGAATGCAGCACATCTCCTAGTTGATCCTTATCCCAGGAAGTGTTTGGATCGAACAATTTGGCGAACTTAAAGGGTGGCAAGTGACCGTTCTGGTGGTGGAATTGAGAATTAAGGTTTATCGTACCCAAGGGTATTTCTTTCATGCAAGCGACTATTCAAGTAACGTTTCTTGACCCAAAAGTTTCTTGCTTTTATCCTAGAATTCATATTCTTCAAAGTCTTCCTCGAACCGAAGGGTATTTCTTTCTTGCACTCATCAACTCTCGTACAAATCCGTGAAATCGTGAATCATAATTGAAACATTGAGATTGAATTTGGGCTGAAGAAATATACACAAATTCTTCCTCATAGTCACTTAAATCAATATCCCAATCTTGATTTCTATTGTATTCAATTCCTTCATCGCTCGAATCAGAATCAAATCTTGGTTTTCCTTGTATTGTTGAAATGTCTTTCTTGTGCGTCATATCTTCAAATACACATGTTTCTTAGGTCGTATTTCTTCGTTCATGCAAATATTGCATTGGAATCTTGTTCGTAAAATTATCGTTCTTGGCCGTAAAACTATTGTTCTCTTCTTTCTTCTTCAAAAGATGGCACTCTAAATGGTATCCTCTTGTATTTTGGTGTGCGCTGCTGGATAACAAGCATAGCCACGAAGCTCCTTCTTGCTATCTGCATGAGCAAGAGTTTCCGGCCTCTATCAACGACAACCATTGTTGGATCACATGATTGCTTTGATTCAAAAAAAATATACTAGAGAAATCTTTATTCACAATTGAAATTCATTTTAATAATTCCGGAATTACAAAGTCAAATGCCTTTATTTATAGAGGAATTAACAACTAAGATTTCTTTTTTTTTTTTTGGGTAAGAAAGCAGGTTTCATTGATGGTATGAAATAACCAAAAAACCATGGTGGCTAATTACAAGAAAGCCATCCAATTAGAGGTAAGAGCAATTAGAGAGTAGTTGTTAAAAGGGGGATAAAATCATTTACACCATCTAAATGCTAAAACAATAACCCTATCAAAAAACCTCAAATGGGAGAAGAGCAGCGTTGAAAATCTTGTTGCTACTTTCCAACCAAATTCTCCAAACAAAGGCACGGACGAATTGTTTCCATAGGATTCCCCCTTCCTAAAAGGATGGCCGTTCAACAGCGAGCTAAGGAAGATGAAGGGGTTGTTGTGTAGTACAGTCAAAGGTCCCGAGTAGTCTATTCCAGAAGATGGATGCAAATTCACATAAGATTAAAACTAAAAAATAACAACTAAGTTTTTAAAAACTAAAAAAAAAAAAAAAACCAAATTATGAAACTATCTACATCAAATACAAATGAATCTGAACCTTTAAATAGGTTAAGGACCAAGTAGCTGTGATAGGGGCGCCTTACCTGACCAAGTGTTTCAACCGTCACACTGTTATATGATAGGAAGATTTTGTGAGTAGGTACCTTCAATATCTCCCCATGCTCAATATGCAATCAGTTGCTTGTTTATATGTTTCCCCAGCTGGCATGAAGGAGTGGTTGTTGAGAAGGATGCAAAAGATGAAACAACATATATTGTCCGCTTCCCAGGCATGTCACTATTACTCAGAATTTCATTGATCCTTTTTCTATAGGTCTCGTCTTGTATAAATGAATCGTCATCTGGTTCTTTTTGCAGCTCGAGGGGAAACATCAACTATCAAAGCTTGGAATCTCCGACCTTCTCTCATATGGAAAGATGGGGAATGGTTTGAGTTTTCCGGCTCATATGTTAATGACTATTCTCATGAGGTTCTTACTGTACTTGTGTTTTTTTACTCTGATTTTAAATCCATAATCTGTTGAATGCTGAGTTGCTATTGCTTTCAGATTGTCGTGCCTCAGGAAAAGCGCATGAAGTTGGGTAGTCCGGCTGCAGAGGTGAAAAGGAAGGATAAAATGCCAACGATTGTGGAGGATGTAGAATCAGTGAAGCCAGCGGACTCGAGTTTACTTATGATATCTGCGAATGAAAAAGTATTTAATGTTGGTAGAAATACTCAAACTGAGAAAAAATCTAATCCATTAAAATCCAGTCGGACTGGTCTGCAGAAGGGGGCGTCGAGAGTGATTATTGGTGTTCCCAGGCCTGGAAAAAAGAGAAAATTTATGGAAGTGAGCAAGCATTATGATGCCGACACTCGGACTACTGAAGCAAATGATTCAGCTAAGTTGCAAGGGACATCCAAAGGATTAAAAAGAACTTTTAAATATGAAATGAAAGATAAATCTGCAAACGATGCAAAGCCCATGGGTGCCAAGTCCGGAAAGCAGCCAAGTATATCAGGTAAAACTATTTCATAGAGTGAAAGCCTTTTGTCAATGTTTCTGCTGATGTTTGATCATTTGGCAACAGAACATGCAGTTATCAGCAAGGATCCTGAAAGCCAGATTGAGAGTGCTTCAGGGAAGAACGACCAGATGGATGTTACTTCTTTCTGTAGCATTGAAGAAGCACCAGAGGGCTCGGTCTTATTTCCTCCAACACATGCTCCCAAGAAAGCATCCTCATTTCACCAGAAGCCTGAACGGGCAAACAAAGGAAGACTTGCTCCCGCAGCTGGGAAAATGGCAAAAATTGAGGAAGAAAAGGTTTTCAATGGGAATCCGACGAAATCAAATTCAAATGTTGTTGAGCCACGTAGATCAAACCGCCGTATTCAGCCTACATCAAGAGTAAGTCTTCGATGTGGGAACTTTAATCAATCTGTATTCTGACATTATTCTTGCTTACCGTTTTTTTTTTTAATAAGAAACCTGAAACATATGAATTATAAACTAAAGCGCCGAAAACAGCCTAAGGAGGCTGAGGATAGAACCCCACCCAAAAATACTAAATGATGGCTTTCCAGTTGTTGATGACTATAGAGAAGCTGTAATTACCAAAACTTGCCGATTGAGTAATACCAATAGCTATCTTTCTAGCTAACATTTTTTTTTTTTTGATAGAATGATTTAGGGACCCGTCATCATTACTGATAGGTGCTCTGCAGTAGCTGTTAGTTTGGTTGTATCTTAGTCACGAAATTTTAATTACTATCATTATTATATAAATTTTCATAGACCTCGTCTTATGAAATAATAATGATCATATTAGATTTCTTTTTTTTAGAAAAAGATCTGAACCCATTACTCTTATCTGTTTATAGCGTCCACTGGTTTCAGTCATCCAACTGCTGCATTAATTTTCCCTTGGGCCTAACCATTGAAACGAATCTCTTTTTCCTTTTAACTTTGTTTCATCCATTAGTTCTGTATTTTATTTACCCACATATATCTTGTGTAATGTGCATGTGCATTCTGAATCTCGGTGACTGCAGTTACTAGAGGGATTGCAAAGCTCATTGACGATTTCGAAGATTCCTTCTGTTTCACACGATAAAGGTCACCGAAGCCAGAACAGGAATGCATCTAGAGGTAAGAACTGATGTGCCTGATTCACTCCAGAACTTTGCCTCAAATTTACGTTACATCATGACAAAAATTTCTCACTTGATCGTTACAGGGAACAAAATCTAAGAAGGCTATTGGAACTTGGTTCTAGGCCAGGAAACGACCTCTGCCGATCATTTAATGTGACTTTAACAGTAGTTTATATTGTTGTATTTAATATAGATAAATGTAGGAAAGGAAACTCTTGCTTCCTTAGTTATACTCCTACAAGTTTAGCTGTAGTTCATATTGATTGAAGTTCCCTCACATTTGTGTTCTCTCAAGCTCCTCCTCTACCATAACAGGATGTATATTGAAACTCTTCTTGTAGGTCGGTTGGAATTCAAAAGAAGGTAGTTTGGTTATCCATTTATGTCATCTCCCACACCCATGATCTATAAATAATATCACATTTGATGTTGCGTGATTTCAGAATCGAAGCATCTACTCCGTTTCATTCCGGTGCGGAGTTAATAGAGACTTGGTGCATTTTATTTGTTACTTATCCTCATTATTCACACTGCCAAGTACAACTATTGAAGAAGTGGTCACAAGGTTCAGGTACAACTGAAAATTTGTTTTCTTTGAACTATTTGGAAAGAGTAATGTTGGATTCTTCTCTTATGGTCACTTACCAGTAAAGTTTTCCATGAATTAGGAATCCCTTTCTTTTGTGTGCTTATATTATGTATTGTATGCCTAAGTTATAGGTGGAGGTGTATTGAAAATGTAAATGTTGGTTTGGCTTTTTATAAAATCTGAGAGTAAAAATCAATTAATCATGAGATTCTGGTTAACTTTTGTTCATCATGGAGAAGCCATTAAAGGGGCATTTTGGTCCTTGGGCTTTTCTAATGGAAATGAATTTTAGGATCTATTATTGGCCATTGCACCCTTCCAAGTATCTTCAAAACTTGGTGAATTCTCATAATAAAAATTATTTCTTTCGTTGGTTAAATCTTTTGCTGCTATTTTTTTCTCCCAATTACTAATGATTTTCACATTTTTGTTTTTGGAAGTCTCCTGCCATGGTTGGGGCTGCTGTTTGAATATTATTATAATAATAATCAAGTCTTTTTTTTATTTTTATTTTTTTTATTTCAAACTGTTTTTCTAATTTATAATTGAGTATGAAATAATTTGTTAAATAAAATTCCATTAATAAATTTGTTGTAATGCAATATAATTGATTACTCCTTACATGTTAGATGACAAATAAGTAAAATTCTAGACTTTTACGAATCTTATTTTAAAAATTGAACACCCATTCTTGAGTTAATGAAATTCAAAATTTTAAATTAAAA
>NW_019104595.1:67828-95753 GCF_001995035.1 Momordica charantia
CTTTAAATTTCTTAATTCAAAACTTTTACACCCCCCTCCCAAAAAAAAAGAAAAAAGAAAATATCGATAAAGTCGAAATGTATGCATTAGTTTTCTGCAAGCTCGATGGTTAAAATTCTCTAAAAAACGGGATCGACATATTAATACCCGAGTGTGCCAACCAAATGAGAATGCGACATGAGTCGTAGCTTAATCAAGTGAGGCCAACTCACCTAAGACATCTTGGCAAATTACAACTAAATATATAACTGATATCACAAGGAGTTGTAATTGGCAAGCATGCTAATGTCACTTTACTATCAACTAACAATTAGTAGTTAATCATTACGCTCATATATAAGGACAAAGAGATAAGTCCATTATCTCTATCATATTAAAATTCTACTAAACTCCAGACTTAAACTCAAGACTCAAAGTTGATTGGAGGGTTAAAATGTATTTCAAAAATGTATGTAGACTCAGATGATTCAATTGGTAAAGATATGAGATCTAGTGGTATCACTTATCAGTTCAAACTTTTGGTTGAACTTAATACTAAATTGTTTTTATGTATCAAGTCCAAGCTTTGAGCAAGCACGAGTGCCTCCAATTATAAGAGCAAAAAGCTAAAAGCAAGAGCTATTGATTTCGGGTTGTTAAAAAGAAACACACGCTACATCTAAAAGTCCAATTTTATTCTATAATTTTGATTTACACATCAATTCTCTGCGCACTATCGGATACTATTGATCAAGATTAATTAATCACTTCAGAAAGAAATTATAACATTTAAAAGAATACATTTAAATTTCAAATAATAATAATAATAATTGTTAATCAAACCTAATTAACTCTTTTCTAGATGGACAGTTGTAACTTCCACTGGATAGCTTGGGGGAAACTAAAATGATCCATTATGTTTGCTTGTAAACAAAAATTCTCTAAAATTACAAGTTACATAGATGAAAAACAAAGATCAAAATACCAATATTACCTTAGGCTCACAAGTACCTGACGGGCTCGATCACGTGAAGTCAGTAATGCTTGCCACAATTTGGCAGCACGTTCTCGACTCGAGCTGTATCCAGTCGTAGCATCATGTCACATGGGTTCAGTTCATACATCATAATTCCACAATCAAATAAAATGAATCAAGAGAGGGTGGAGTGGGGGTGTTAGCTTGCGCATAAAAGACTAGAGCAGCAGCAGGTTTTGAACAGAACTACACATCTATATATACCTTAGAAATTATGGCAAAAACTAAGTTATGAACAATTGATCAAACTTCCTATACCATGGATGAAGCCGATAGGGCCGATCGAACTTTCTACGCCATGGACGAAGATGCTATGGCCCCAGAGAGATGGCTCTCTCACCTTTTGATCTATGCGTTTTTCATCCTGGAAAAAAACTGTCTAATACTCTGGAGAAGTTATGGGCTCCACCAAGTTTCTCCTTTCCAATAATCCCTGACTACTTCTCCATTCCAAATCATGATGAATGCCTCCAGCTTCGTTCTTTTTTTCAGTGAAAGGTTTCTCGCAAATACAGGAGTCAGGAAATTCATGAAATTCTTTACCGCGTTTCAAGTCATCGGGCTCACCCATGAACCCTCGCTGGCAAGACTTCACCTTTCTGGCGAATGTATCCCAATCCATCTCGTTCTTCTCCATGAACAAAGCACTGAGTCTTTTTGCATTTGGCCTAATGGTCCTTTTATGACCTGAATACCTCCTAAAATACACAAATCATGGAACAATGTTAGGAAGGCAAGACAAAATTTATACAAAAGAACTTTAAACTTCCTATCTATTGATGTTTCAAAAAGCATTTAAGGCAGGTCCCAGGCTTACAAATTCTTTGGCTCATGAGAGGCTTGTGCCTGCATGAAAATGCCCAAAGACTTGAGGTCTTTACGCCCCGTGTAAATAACATATTAATTTTTGGCCTATTCTCCAAAAATGTAAAAGTTCACTTATACATGATTGAGAAAGACTTTAAAAGTCTTTTAGGATGACAATGCATAGAAGTGAGTTATTTTCTCTCTATTTTTATATAATAATTATTATCAATTATTATCAATATTTTTTATATTGTCTCAACACTTTATGTCTCACACTTATGGAGAAAACGCCTCAAAAAGGAACTACAGCCTTTTAAAACACTGGTTGTGCTATATTGAACAATTCTCAATAAAAGTTCAAGAAAAAATACAAAAAAGCTATATTGTGAAAAATTAAGGGGTGTTGGGAGCTCTAGAACAAAAGTTCAACAAAAACATATTTGGATAACTATTTTCTAAAAGTTCTTTTCCATTTTTAGTTTTTTTATTTCTTTTTACCGATGGCTGTTTTTTAGAACAAGAGTTGTCCTTTCTAGGGGTTTATAAATAGTAATTTCGAGTATACAATAATTGTCAAGCTACCTACCCTAATATAATGCTTAAAAACAAAAACAGAAAACTACTTTGAAAACTCTATCCCAAACAAGCCCTTAATCTTTACAGTCCGGGAATCAGTTTGCATATGAATCTTCTCATTTAACAGCAACCCAAGGAACATATAGAGCTTATAATAAGAGGTCAGGGAGGAGAGTTCCAAGATTTGGATGTCAATAAGTACAAATTTATCCTCATGCAGAGCACAGAGGCCCATCAGGAAGATGAAAAAAGACAGCCTTTTTTTTAACTCTACACTAATGATCTCATTCTTGATAATGATGCAGCAACAAATATAGAAAAGAAATGAGATTTGTACCTCTCGCCAGCAAGAATCTTTGCCATGTTTCCATTATTATTGGTGACAAATACGTTACTCTCATTGCATACAATGTAGTCGATGGCAGCAAGACGGGAAGAGTATGGAAGAAAGGGTTTCAGCTCTGCCTCAGCAAGCATCTCCTTGGTATAGAAATTTGGAAAAAGTTCTCTAAGAGGGTTCAGAGTTTCCTCTCCACCATAGATTTCACCAGACGCAACATAAATATAACTGTCATTTTTAAAACCAAGTGCTCGTAGCATCAGACCCACTTCATAGGGAGTAAGTGGGCATTTCCCTCTCTTCCTTTCTTCCTCTTCACTTACATCCTGTAAAACAATGATGAAATTATTTATTTTATTCACAACACATGCATGTCCAAATATGCAGAGTTTATGAAGAAGCAATACTTAAGTAAGTTTTTAAAATCAATAGGTAATATTAAAAGATAAATTTGAAACCCAAAAACAGGTGGAATACTACTTACAGGTAGTGTTGTCCATCGCTTTCTTATTTCACCCAGTTCACGCCTTTCCTTTTCACCTCCACCATAGTAACATCCGGAGAAGGCTAGCATATCAGGCTCAAACCTACATAAAAACAATCGATACATTTACAAAGAAATAAAAACTTATACTAACAGAAATGTATCTATTAGTTAATCTACATGCTGCACATGTAAGAGTGTTTATGGACATCCACAGAATCATAAGTATTTAAAGTGTCACCAATTAATTTTTTTAAGCGAAACCAAGTTTTAAAAAAATACAAGGACATACAAAAAAAAATAGATCAACAAAAGGAGCCACAACAAGCTCTAAGCTACCCTTATCAGAAAGAGCTTCAATCTAAAAGAATAAGATAACTAATAATTTTAAAAAAAAATCCTCAGAAACTGAAGCCCACACAAACCTAACAAGAGACCAAATATATTCTCAATCCTCTCGACCCCTCTAAAAATTCTATTATTTCTCTCCATCCAAATACTCTAGAAAGATAACAAAACCTCCTCATTATAGAACTAATGTCTTTGTTACATGCCACGAAACGACTTCAAAAAAAGGTCCTAAATCTTCTGAGCAAACTAGTATATGAATAATATCTTCAGAGGTAGAATTAGAATATGGTGGTTAGATCTACATGGCTCAACAACATTTGAATTTGATTTGGTAGGATTCCCATTGAAAAATTTTTCTTCCTCAATTTTTGCCAATTTCCCAGCTACGGGAGCAAGTCTTCCTCTGATTGCCTGTTCAGGCTTCTGCTGAAATGAGGATGCTTTCTTGGGAGCATGTGTTAGAGGAAAGAAAATTCTCTTGTTTCTCTCAATCCAATTACCCTATAAAGATAACAAAAAAAAGGCTTGACAAGGAACTTTGTTGATATCTCAAAAGGGAGGATGCATCAAAACCTCCTCCATCATAGAACTAATGTCTTTGTTACATGCCAAACAAAAACCGAACAACTTCCAAAAAAGGTCCTAAATCGTTTGAGCAAGCTTGCAACTCCAAAGTATATGAATAATATCTCCAGACACTCCTCTACACAAGATACACCATTGCACTCCCATCAAAAAGGAGGAATGCCTCTGACTATAATCCATAGTAATAACTTTTCATGCGAGCCCTGCCCAGCAAAGAATTTGACCTTCTTGAAGATCCTAACCTTCCAAATAAAAGAGAATGCAGGGGATCTAGGAGGGAAGGGTTACACAAAATACGAAAGAGAGAGCTCGGTGAAAACCCTCAAGGGTTGAGGGCCCAAAAACGAAGGTCCTTCTCCTCCTCTAACATGGAAGTCCCTTGACAAACCAAGAAGAGTTGACACATCATTTGGCTCTCTATCTGACAAAGACCAACAGAAACCCAAGACAATTTTGGGGGAATTACTTGAATAAGGCAAAACAGAGGCCATATAATACAACCTTATACCCAAAAGATGATACAAATGAAGGAACAAAGGGAGAGATGATTACAAAAAAGAATGAGGACCCACAGGCGGGTTACAAAAAAGCTCTTCAATTTGTCAATAAGGAGGCAAAGCTATACGAGTGGAAGAGGGGGGAGGATTTACACCAAGTAATCACCAAAAAAACAATGGATTCAAAAGTGGCATGTGGTGAGCGCTCCAAAGCTTGGAAGATTCGACGGTTCCGTTCATTCCATGTAATCCAAAGAAAAGCCCGAATGAAGTGGATCCATAGGCTAGCTTTTTCTTTCTTGAATGGGTGGCCCACAAGAGTCAAAGCAAGCAGTTGAGACATATCGGTTGGGAGGGCAGCCGACCATCCAAATAGGGGTAAGAGTTAGTTCCAAAGAGCTGCTGTGTAGGGGCATGTGAGGAATACATGTCCGATGGACTTTGCTTGCAAAGAGGGTACCATTGTGGAGATAAGGCCATGTATGGCATGCGTCGCTGTAGTTTGTCATGAGTATTCAATGCTTGGTGGCTAGCTTCCCATAGGAAGAACTTAATCTTCTTTGGGTAGGATTCCTTCCATATTGCTCTATAAAGATCCAGTGGAGTAGATGATGTGTTGATGCTTTGGAGGTCTTTAATGAGGGAGCTGTAGTGAAGGATCCATGGGATTCCAATCTCCAAGCAATGGAGTCCCTGTTGAAAAGGGCAGCCAACTCAACAATCTCTGCATCCTTGAGTCCCTGTTCAAAGATGGTTGCTCGATGATGGCTTTTCAATCCACTTAATAAATGGAGTAGCCTAAATAGCTTTCCACAGATTCTTAAAAGTGCCCTCAGACTCCATGCAGAACTGCTACAGCCACTGTGACCCTATCTATTGCATTGTTGATCTAAGAATATGAACTCTTTCAAATTTGGTATCTTGTTTACGTTTTCTTGTTGTTGTTCTTATTTATAAGCTTCTTGTCTTTTCCGATAGACAATTAATTTCATTGCCAAAAAGAAGAATCAAATTATAACAAACAAAATCATTCCAAAACTAGCACTGTCAGAGGAAAATTAATTTCATTGAACATAATAAGTTTTTAAGACGAAAAGGAGAAAAGCCTCAACCTATTTCTCTCTGATGACTCAAAGAAAACTTAATGCATTAAGAAGTGCGGACACATAATTTGCACCAAGTAACAAAAGTGAGATTATCCAAAAATAAAAGACAAAAAAGCTTGAAGGATCTTCCTTCATCCTGGAAAACTCTTCTATTTCTCTCGAGTCAAGTGGCTCAAAGAAAAGCTGTAATGAATATGAATTGAGTCCAAAGTATGTTTTCTCCATTTTCAAAGGGTAACCACCACTGAATAGTGAATACAAGAGAAAAGAGTTTTGGATTCTCTAGGAAGGACTTCTAGTTAATTAAAGGAGAGGAAAACCTAGTCCCAAAGTTGAGCAGCAACAGAACAATAAACTGAAATCATGGAAAGTAAACCAGCAAGTGCTCCTATGGAGAATGATGTGAAGTTCAAAGATACAAGTACTGGGGACAAAAGTAAACATCAACAATTTGCCGGAAAGCTCATCAATTTAACTCAGACCGGATCCAACATTAGATTTATAGTAAGTAGAATAAGGCTAATCATGAAGGTTCCTACTTAAGAACAAATGTAGACTCTACAAAATAGTAATATATCTACAAAGAATTCAAAGTGAAGGACTCTACTTCAAGAACACAAAAAATGTAGAGATTTAGATTGAGACAGACTGGACAAAATTAACTCCTTAAAGATGTCCACTTTTCGATATTGCACATGGAAAATTTGGTCAAGTGGCAAAGAAAGAAGAAACAACTAGTTGTCCCTAGAAGCTGTGTAAAGGAAAAAGTAACACCGACGGGTCATGGAATTGTGAAGGAACGCAGATAAAAAATGTCCTTATTAAACTCACAAACCCTAATGAAGAGCAAATAAAAATATTTTGTGAAGATTAGACAACTGTAAGCACAGCAAAGAATCCAATGAAACATGATCGTACAAAACATGTGGAAATAAATAGGTACTTCCAATATTCTAAAAGGCTAAAGGTGGCCCCGCAAGGCGGTAAGAGGCATAAGCCTGAATTTGAGTTAAAAAAATTATACAAATCTAAAATTTGTGTAATTAAGTATTGCTAAATATAATAGTTATATAAAATTATTATAAACTCACTTATTAATTGCCACTTAAATAAAAATTCTAAAAGAGCATCCTTAATATCACTACTATTATTGCTAATATGATTGACTTATATTCTATAAATTTTTGTCTCCAATGTTTTTAAAGTCTAGGCAGTAAAAGTAGTAATAGATTGAATTGTTACAGCTCCTGCATTATCATTCCATACACAAAGAAACCTTCATATTTTTTAAAACTTGGTCAAATTAGTAATATTATTCTAATTATTACACGAGGCGTAAAGACTTTAAGCCTCAATGCATCTTCAAAGAGATGTAAGACTCTTATGATCCAAAGAAGGCGTAAGTCTCAGGGCTAAAAGTTAGAGTCTTGCCTCGAGGCATAAGCCTCCGAAGTCTTTTAAAACATTAGGTATTTCGTTGAACAGAAAACCATATCCTTCTTTGCATAATTTCATTATCAAACTAAATATCATGATACTCTTCCACGAGTTTATTAGGGAAGAATAGTCCACACTACTACAAATGAAGCTTTCATAGCCCCCATCCCTAGATAGGTAGATGCAAAAGGCGTGTAATATTACCCACTCATTAGCTTGACTCGGGCCATTTCAAAATTTGTGCAGAAGTCCGTGTATACTCGAGCTGTTTTGCTCGCTGAAAACTATAGCTAAATTCTAAGCTACTTTTCTTCCTAATAAGTTGAAGGAGGATTGGAGGAGGGAAAAATAGGTGAAATTATTAAGATTCGTTTGGAGGAGGCCTATAATGGTATAACCTATCTGAATAAATGAAGGATCCTTATTTCAATAGGTGGAAAATTAACTTAAGGTCAAGCAGTCTTGAGTAGTTTACCAAATTACAGATATTCTTGTTTAATAAGAAACAATTTCATTGATGGTATAAAATTACAAAAGATGGGGCAAATCCTGATCCAAAGAATTTACAAAAAACTTATTCAATAGGGCTTTCATTTGGATGGTTTGGAAAGAAAGGAACTCCATAATTTTTTAAGACATCGATCATTTGCCACAACAATTGATTGATTCCATTACCTTTCTGGCTTTATCTTGGTCTAAATGTGTAAATCCTTTTAATTGTTACAGTCTTAATTCCCTTATATCCAACTGGAGAAGTTTTTTTGTAACTTCATTTGGATAGGATTTTTGTATATTTCATGCTATCAATGAAATTTGTTTCCTATCCCAAAAAAAAAACAAAAAACTTATCCAATTGGATAACAGAGAAGGATAGACATAGTAGTGAAAAAGGGGAGAACATTTGCACCAAGTAACAAAAAAAACAAAAAAAAAAAGGACACTACAGCATCAAAAAACTGGTCAAAAGGAGCGCTCCTTTTTTAAGGGGTGATTTCCAGGGATGCTTTAGAGGAGAATCAGAGCATCATTTGGAAGAGCCATATGAATAGCAAAGGTTGTCAGAAAATGAGCCCAAGAATTTTCAACAAACTCACAGAAAATGAAGATGTGTTGTTGTGATTCTAGATTGCTCTTGCATAGTGAGAATCATTGCGGAGATATATCCAGGGCATCCTTAGTTGGAGTTTATCTTGGATGTTCATAGTTTTATGGTTAAGCCCCCAAGAAAGAATTTTATCTTTTTTGGGAGCCATACAATTGTGAGGCAACAACCAATCTTTCCATAGATAGATCCCTTATGAGAGAATTGTTGAGAACACACCACTTGTTTCAAGCTTCCAAAAGGGTGTCCCCGGGTGATTGATAAGATGAGCCGTGGAGAGATAACGTAGAAGCTCAGCGCATTCATCAATTTCCTCATCTTTTAAACTTTGTCTCAATTTGAGATTCCTTGAGATTCCAAACACCCGATTCGGCCTCCCAAAATTCACGAACGGCATCCTGTTCACTGAAAGATAAGTGAAAAAAGAAGAAGGATCTTTCGAGCTAAGGAATCATCCGACAGACAAACATCTTCCCAAAAGGAGATGTTTGCCACATCACCAATCTTGAGTGATATACAGTCAAAAATCAGATTCTGAAGCTTCAAGATTGATTTCCAAGGCCTTGAACTTGCCAGTATTATTTGTTTGTATTCAAGGCACCGACTGGCATAGCTAAATATATAACCAAGAAACTAAGAGAACCTTCTTGGAGGAAGTAGATCTTAAGGGGGTCGCCACCTAGTTTGATGGAGATGGCAAGAACCTGTTGCAGAGACTGGAGGTTTGAAGACATTGTAACAAGAAATATTGCCCTAATATATAAATGGTTGTGGAAGTATAATTGAAAAGAGAGCCACTCTCGGCATAGAGTGGTCACCAAGATCTCATAAGAGAGACTTTTGGAGGGACCTCTAAAATCAACTAATACTGCCAACAATAGTAGTCCGTGGAAACAGATCCTTGCTTTAAATGATCTAATGAAGAGCACGGTCTTTAAGGTAGGCCAAGGTACTGGAGTCTTATTTTGGATGGACTCTGGGTTAATGGATGTCCCCTCAGCTTAAAAATTTCCAATCTGTTCAGCATCGCCAAGCATAAGAAGCTGTGATAGGTCCAGACTAGAATAGTCACAATTAAGCTACTGGACTTTAGATCTCTGGACGAAACTTTTGGATCTGGAGGGTGGAAGATTGGCTAGAACTAATGGAGAATATTCATGGTTGCTCCTATACTACTAATGAAGATAGAAGAATTGACAAAGTCCAAAGTAGATTTCCTAATTGTTCCCTCCAACCAAGCTAGTACATCCTTCGTAATTACAAAAAGTGAGTGTTGATCCTATTTTGAGCTGCTTTTTGTCTTTCAACGTTTGGAGGAAACTGCCTCAAAGCTTCAACATGAATCTGTCCCTCCCCCACTTGTAGCAGCAAGGGATTACACTCTTTGCCATGCAGCTCCGTTATAAAAGAAAAAGCCAAGGTCTCAAGGTTCATTTGGCTCGAGTGGAAACAGCATTTTTCATGAGTTTGGAATTGGGAGGAAATATGAGCGCTATTGTTTTGATGCTTCCCTCTGGAGTTCTTTATCTACAGAATTTTGTTATCATTCCGCCTCCATTATTTTTTCCAATTGAAATGCCTTCTGTAATTCCTTGGAAGCTCTCTGTAAATTTCATTCCCGTAAACATTTAAAAAAAAAAGAACAAATTATTGTTTCTCATCCAAAAAAGGGTCTACAGAAAGATAGTTTGTTAATCCAGTTCAGGCCAACTATTCCTCAAAGATCAGTAATTATCACCTTCCGGAGATCCCATCATTTAAATAAAACAAAAGTGAAAAACATCAAAATTATTTATAATCACCATTATATATACAAAAATAAATTAAAACATCATGTGCCACAGAAGATGAGATTGTCCGAGTGATATAAGGATCATCAACCTTTAACAATTCACTTTCCATTTTCTCACAGTATCTGTAGTAAGTGCCAAGTTTTGTTTTGTTTTGCATTTTTTTAACTAGAAACAGAGATATTTCATAAATCAATGAAATATACAATCGAAAGGGAGGAGAGCGAACCCCAACCCCAAACCAAAAGAGGTTACAAGTAAAAAATTAGCCAAAATATCATTGAGAGAATAAGCAAGTGCCAAGTTCCTATGGTTGCTTAGTTTTAAGTTTGTGTTTAACTCAAGAGTATAAGGATTCTCTAGGGAAACACTTGGTAATTCCCCAATTGTAAAGAAAGCGATGGTTCTTGGGCATGCAAGGTCTTTGGGGGTATATTGTTAAGATGTAAGAGGAGTATTTTTAAGGAGAGGTCTTTGATTGTTTTGAATTAGCTAAGTTCTAAGCATCTCAATGGTGGCGTCATTTTAACCTCATGGGAAGCTTTTGTTCTTAGATAGTTCTATTGTGTTATTTCTTTTTCCAACTCCCCAGGAGTTCGTATCTTCTGAGCACTTTAGTAATGTTTCATTAATAAAAGTTTGTTTTTTGTTATAAAAATTAAAAATTAAAAAGAGGGAGGGGGAGTGATTTTTTTCCCCCGTTAAGTGGTCAAGCTTGCGTGTCCCTCAACGAGTGATGAAGATAACAGGGTCTTTAACATATAATCTACAGATTACCAGTACAATCAAGTTCGGACCAAGAACATTTTTTACCAGACAAGCGTATATGTTTCTGTTTCTTAATTAAAAAGAAAAAGGAAAATGAAAACATATAGAATAACTACCAGATGACTAGCACTGCAAATACAGGACAACAATACTATGGTACGGTCAAGTAGCAAACAAAATTCTGAATAAGGTAAATAAGAATAAACCTCAAGTGAATGGCAATGTAACGTTTTGCCATCTTTCTCATTCTCTTCACAAGTCTGTGACCAAGATCTTCTATAGGTTTTACAAATTTCAGGGCATGATAATTAGCTCGACAGCGCAACCTCTGTAGCTCTTCATCAAGCATATTTGAAAGCCTATAATCAAACTTTGTCAACTGGACAACCTGCAAATTTACATCAACAAAATTCCCCCTTTGGTAATGACATAAAACTGACATTTCAATATGGCATGAGATCATTAGTAACACAGATATTTATGTCCCCACAGTACAATTCCAATACTAGTTCTTCACAGTTGAAAGCATGGTGGTTTTATCAAATCTTGTGTATTCTAGAAAGAAATATCTTAAAGTGGTGTGCAAGAAATTATTTGTCTAAAAAAATGTATGAAACGATTAATTTCCAGAAAAAAAAAATTAAATAAACACTGAATGCATCAGCAAAATGTTGGTGAAATGGCCTTACACGTCTCCTTAAAAGTATAGGGAGAACTTGATCAAGATAGTATTCAGGCTCTGATTTTCTAGGGACGCGCATGGTATAGGGAGGTTTCTCCATTGAACGCATGACTTTATCAGGAACTCTTTCAACGATAGTCACATCTTTTGAGAGGGAGGAAATGAACCAACCAACATCAAAAATGTTGACAAAGTCACTGCACATACCAAGAAAGACTTGCATGAACAATTACTATCATAAGAAAATAGAAAAAACTAGGAAAAAGGTTAAAGCTACAATTCATGGGTCAATGATCTTTAAGTACCTATCATCCTTCCAATAGGAATGATGATCCAACTCAGGTACCACAAGTGTAGCATTAAGGATTCGGGCAACTGCCACAGCATCTGTTATCTAAGCAACAGAAACACATTTCACGCATTAATTTCAAAGATTATTAATAATTGGAAATTTTTAGGAAACAATTGATCCAAGAATCTTTTGGAACCTGATGTCAATGGTCAAAGATGACATAATCATGATAAGATAGAATTTATTTATGCATTAGATTTTCTACTCTACATTCTGACACAAAAATGTTACAAAAAAAAACATCACTTACTCCTGTTCTCTGCTGATTCAAGCCTCCACTGGTTGCAATAAGCAAGTAGCCATTTGATGACTTCTCATTAACAGCAGCTGGATTTCCAGTCATAGTATTAGGGGGAAAATGTCCATATCAAATTATAGACATCAATAGAATGAATCATGTAGGGATACAATGAGAAGTTTCAAGAGTGTTGACTTTGGCAGTTAAGCAGGACACCAATATTATATACTGACAGGATCCAACTGTCATCTGCTAACCAACTGACAACTAATTGTTAACAGCTAACAAACAACCGTACCATCGATCAAGGAGTCTAAATGCTCATATATTCCACTCAAAGGTACAATTTGAAAAATGCATCTCAAGCTAGGTGTTCCTTGTAAAGGTTATGCACAGCAATAGAATGATCCCAATTCTTTGTTGCACATGAAAAATGAATTACCAGGCAGTTAAGTAGTTGGAAAAACATTCAAGTAGAGAGGAAGGGAACATACGTGGTAAAAAGTAAACCTCCTACATGTTGAACAAATAATTATATATGCAAAAGAATAAAAACTCGGGTGGCATGAAGGTAGTCATACAAGAAAAGAAGACATTGGCGTCCCATCTAAGCTAGTATATTTATCTAACATCATATACTTTACTAGCACCCAAGGTAATAAGGAATGAGGAAATAATAAAGGTATCAAGCCAGCTCACCAAAATACCCAAAAGGTATTGAGGAAAAATATATCAACCATCGTATCATATATTTAACTGAATTTTTCTTTTTCAAGGGTGACCTATACCAAAAAAAGAAATAAATAAAAACAGAGAGAGAGAGAAGAAAGAACAATGACAACACCACCAATCTCAACAAGTCCCTGAGGAATTAACATCTATAGATGCCTCCCCAGTAGCCATGATTAATTAAATCCTCAACAACAAGCATCAATAGGAATTCAGCTTTCGCATTTGGCACCTCTTCTAGGAAACAAAATATTTTCAAATGTGATAGTGAAGAAGCAAAAAATTAAGACCACAAACAGGGAGACAGAATTTACAAGGACAGATTCCTCCAACCTGGAGGGTAGAAAATATTGTATTGAAATCCTAAGCAGATATTTCAAGAAAGCAATCTCTGGGAGCTTAGTTGAAAGGGTTTAAAGGGAGTGCATACCACCAACAGTAGGCTTCATTGTCAACTTCCCAAATTACACATCGAAATAGCATGGAAGTAAAAAATCACCAAAATGAATAAAAAAATAATTCAAAATAAAAACGCCCAATTAAAACAAGCGACGCCAAAATCCTCCTACAGAGAGCGATGGTAAGTGTATCAACTTACGAGCAAAACCTGGGCTTCTTTTGCTGCATCCATAATAGTTCTTCGAAAGCTTAGATTCCCAGATATTGATCGGCCTGCGACTTGCTCCATCCTAGAAATTCAGATCAACGATGAACTTTAACGAACCCGCTCTTCCGAAAAACATCCTTCGAGTAAAACCCACACAATTTCCCACGACAACACATTTAACGTGCAGAGATAAATAGAGTACAAATTACCAGACTGGAGTAGAGCCTCCTGTTAACTAAGTGCTGAGAGTACCATTCAAGATCAGAAGCGACATGGCCCGTGAACAAGGAAATTAAACCTAACGCAAATAGCATCACGCCACACAACACCGACCAGGAGAACGTCGTCTTCCTCTGCGTCGACGCTGATCTCGACAGTACATTCTTGTTACTAATGGCATAACTATTCCCACTATTCTGCGGCTGTAACAGAGCCAGGTTCGCTGATATCAAGCTAAACCTCCAAGATTTCGCCACTCCCATTCAACCCCAGCTCCCGCCTAATTACACGAGCATAATAACACCAATATCCATGGTCGAAATTCCCCTAAGGTCCCGTATTCCGAATGAAGAAAACGCAAAAGCCCGGTAGAGAATGCGAGAGAGAGAACAAAAAAACAACAATGCAAACAATTACAAGGCAAATGCGAACTCGGAAGTTGAAGCAGAAACCCTAGAAATCGTGATCGGGCAGTGGAGAGCGTGGTTTTGAATCGAATGAGCGCAGGGTGAAGAGTTCGTCGGAGGATGGAGAGAATCAGATTAGATTACATTACATTGCAGTGGTAGAAATGGGGAGAAGATTTGGATTTACAGAAGGAATTTAGAAGAAGATTGAAGAGAAAATGGGAGTGAAAATGGAGGAAAGAAAATGGGAATTAAGCGATCGATAACTGAAAATGGGAAGAAAGAGAAAGCTGAACTCCGGCTAATGAGGAAACCGAAGAAGATCACTCACCTGACGGCAGTCCATATTGCCGACGCCCTTCTGGGAATTTCCATATTTCTCCGAGGACAGAATCGACATTTCACTCTTCTCTTTTTTCTCGTTTTCTTTTTTTGGGTGTTTCGACAATATAGTCTAATCACTCCTTATAAGAAATAAATAATTGTTAAATTACAATAATAATATCATTACCTTTTTTTTTTACTGTCACAGTAGCGTTTTCTGTTTTTTTTTTAATACAATAAGACGTTTTAATCAGTTAAGCTAAGTTTAAGTTCGCAAAAATAATTTTTAGTTGGTCTCATAGGATTGTATAAGTTCGTAATTAAGTATTTTTGTAAAATTCTAAACCTAATGTTATATATAAATACGTATTCTTTTTGTGCTATTTTTGAAATTTCTTGTTACGTTTGGCTCGTTTTGACATCTCATTACTAATTTAGCTGTTATAGTTTTTGAATAATATTTTAGCTAGGGTATTAAATTTGCATTGACATGTCGATATTTTCATTTACATTTCTATATAATCATAGTTCAATATTGACATAAGAACATATAAGGGATTGTACTCCAAAAAAAAATAATAAATAAATAATATAAGGGGTGAACCGATATTAGTAATACCATAAAAGAATTTGACAAAATAGTACTAATATTGATATAATTTAATATTGGTAAATTTTAATTTAAAAAGAGTGTTTTTTTTAATAAGTTTTTTAAAATATCTATCAACACCAACATTTTCACAAAATTGAGATGTCGGTGTTTTGATCGACATTAACATTTAAAACTTTGACTTAAATATTTGTCTATAGTCGATAACTATTAAATTTTTTATTTTTTTTACAATAAATACATAAAAACAATTTTTAAAAAAATCCAAAAGATGTACGCGCTAGATATTGTTCATAGTAACTTCTTAGTTGGAGGTATATGTCAATTACCAAGTGAGGTGCTAGAAGTTTTAATTTAATCGCACTAAATGAAAAAAAAATTAATTTAATTACCACAAAAAAATATAATAAAAAATAAATAATGAAAATTGAAAATTATGAATGCTAAATGCTTAAATACTCATTTTAGTTCCTATTTATTTCAATTTAAAAATAAATAATGTTAAATCCTTTTATTTTTAGAAGTTGTAGTTCTAATTCCCCTTTCCAAAATTTCAACACAAATTTTAAGGAGTTTTTTAATAAAATATAATTACTATGTTTCACAAATTTTATTGGGTGTAGTGTTGTACTACAATTTTAATAAAAAAAAAAGATATATAGTCTTAAATAGTATTTAAACCAAAATAAAATAAATACCATCATTAGAATTTATGGACTAAATTTATAGTTTAAGCTGTCTAATATGATTTCTGAAGTTTATTAACTCTATTTTAAAGATTGAAAATGAGGAAGAAAAAGAAAAAAGTATTTTAGCTCTCAATCGATGCCCTTCTACAGAAATCCATAGGATAAATTTGTGATCTGATATGATGATTCTTGGGAGTTGCAATTGATTCTCTCCCAAGATTTCAAATATTGACATCTATTTCAACTTTATGAAAATATAAATACAATTTTTTTAAATAGTATTATTAAAATTATATGCATATTTGTGATATTTTGTTAATATTTTTTCACACTTCATCAATTTGTGTGATATAAAAAAAATTATCAGAATTAGGTCTACGTTAATGATATTTATTTTGTCAATATCTTTTGACGTTTGATCAATTTGTATATGTATGAAAATGTCAAATTTTTATGTTGAGTTAGAACATACGAGAAATGTTGATAGAAATGCGTTGACGAAAATGTTAATTTCCGTCGAAGTCCTCTTCCTCACCATTGAGGAGCTTGATTAGCAGGGGAGTCTAATTTCATATGTGAAATTTAATTTTTAATTTTAATTTTAATTACTTTGATTAAAACATAGTTTTTTTTGGTAAATTTGATTATTGTAATATATTAATTAATGAAATACTAAGTAAATTATTTTACCCTTTAAAAGAAAGTTAATTGAATAGTTGATCACTAAGCTGTCGTGGTGTAGTTGGTTATTACGTCGGTCTAACACGCTGAAGGTCTAAAGTCTCTAGTTCAAGTTTGTATTTATAGTTTTTTTGAATTAAAATATCGTCCATTTGTTTAATAGTTTATCTTTTTAATAAAATAAATCTAAAATTAGATATATGATCGATAATGGTCAATTTATTAAAATGTCTCGCATTTATAGTTTTTTTGAATTAAAATTTTAATATCTATAGTTTGAGCATAGTTTCAATTTGGTCCCTATAATTTAAAATTTTTATTTTAATCTTTATACTTTGGACTTTATTACAATTTGGTCTCTATAATTTTATTAGTTTTAAATTGGTCCTATGATTTTAAAAGTTTCAATTTGGTCACTATGATTTAGCCTAACTTCACAAAACGTCTTTGTTGATAGATGATCAATAGTTGTCAATTTATTAAAATGTCTCATATTTATAGTTTTTTTAATTACAATTTTAATATATATAATTTGGATCTAGTTTCAATTTGGTCCCTATAATTTAAATTTTTTATTTTAATTTTTATACTTTGGACTTTATTACAATTTGGTCCCTGTAATTTTAAAAGTTTTAAATTGGTACCTATGATTTTAAAAGTTTCAATTTGGTCACTATGATTTTTAGTCTAGGATCACAAAACATCTTTGTCGATACCAAATTGACATATTTTTTTTACATGACACGTGCTGATATTTTCCATTTAACTAACCATTTTAGCTTTATTAATGTTTAAGGTTGAGTAAAAAATATAAGAAAATAAGTGAGTTTTTCGGGTACCTAAAAAACAAATCAAGGACGATTTATGAGGTTTAACTAAACCATAAGAACCAAATGAAAACTCTTTAAGACTATAGGGACCAAATTGAGATTATAACGGGGACCAAATTTGTAATTTAACATTTTTTGAGACTATTACGATTCAACTATGTTCAAATGGGCCATAATTACAATACTTTTAATTACTAGAAATTTATTTTTCAATTTGACATGTGTAGAGGCATACTATGGTTGTAGAAACTAGGTCAAAATACATACTTTTTTTTAGAATATAACATTATAAATATGGAACCATCCTTGATTTATATAGTTGGTTTCAACCTCTACTTCTGTCCCTGACTTTCCAACGTTTTTAATTTTGCCCTAAAATTGTTCTTCATGAATTATAATTATTTATCGTGCGAGTATTTTATATAAGTATTTTATGCATTACAAATTACAGAAAGAAATTAAATAAGAAAAAAAAATCAGAAGCCTAGCCACTTTAATTATGTTATTGATTAATCCATTTTTATGAGCTAGTCAAAAGAGAAAAAAAAAGAAGGCGTTTTTTATTCAATCATGTTGCTTTTTATCATTAAGTTAGAATTGGTATACCAAGCTAAACCTTTTTTTATCACTTTATTTTTTAAAAAGCAAAAGTTGCCATTATGATGATTGATGATTCCTCTCAATAAGACTAAAATTTGAATTAATTAATATACTAACTATCGTAATTTTTAATTATTGCCTATTTATTATTGTTTTATCTTTTAAAAAAATATTGTGCTTTTTTTTTTAATAAATAGATTTGAAACATAATAAAAACATATTTGAGGAGAGCACATAGGTAGTTGCATTCATGTCAATAGGTTGCCACATTGGATACCTTGTTCTATGTGATAATAATTTCTTAAAGATTAATATTTGAAGGCAGTGCTTATTTAAAAAAAAAAAATTAATCAATGGTTGTCTGGTATGAAAATATTGTTTGGCAAGATAATTTTTTAAAATAGCAAACAAATATTATAATAAAAAATATAATATAATATTTCATTTATTTTTAATGAAATCAAATTCAATTATACCACACAAAACAGATTATTCCTACAAATAAATAGTTCTTATCTTAGGATCTTATTTTCACCCAATGTTCCTTTTTTCATTGTTAAAGGGTTTTATTAATATTACATCATAAATATTAAAGTGAGAATCCATAGGTTGGAATTCAAATAAAAATAAAATAAAATAAAGCACTATATTTTGTCTTAAAATTTTAAATAGTATATATATAGTTCATGTTCTCAACACTATTACAACTAATGTGATATGTGTGTCAAAAAAAAACTAATATGACATATCCATTAAATAAATTATAGTTAAATAAAAATTGATGTAACGAGACAAAATAAAGAATTAAATATTAATTGGAATGCAAATCTAAACATAGTTCAATCGGTTAAAGTATATATACTCGAACTTCCTACCTTTACATATATATATATATATTTTTTACCATCTACCCTAACATGTTGTTGACTAAAAATAAAACAAAACATAATACATATAGAAAAATGAGCCTATGGTCTCATGTCAACATTTTTCATTAACGACGTTAACGATAAATACGAAGTAGAAACGTGCTCTAAAATTAAGAAATTTAAAAAAATAGACACACTATTCTAAATTATAACTCACTCTTGCAAAAATTAACAATTTTTTGGTAGTACATACCTTAATTAATTAATTAATTATTATTATTATTAATTTTAATTTGATTCCAATTCAATTAATTTAGACCTTAATAATTTTTTGATGCTCTAGTGTTGAAAGCATAATAAGCCTTATTTGTAATATTATATTAATTAAAAAATATTTTTTCTTTTCTGGGCAAGTGAAAGTACAAGGTTTATTATTTACCTGAAGAGAAAATTCAATTATTACTCCTATACTTGACTAATAAGACAATAGATAAATTCTAACTTTAAATTTCCAATTTTATTAAGTTATATCTTAAACTTAAACCAGTAATACAGCCAATATTCTCAATTTTTGAAAATATTAGTGACAATAGGCAGAAAAGAGAAGATAAATAAATAATAAAACCATTGTTTTATATTATCAAAGATATTTTACAAGTCCTAAATATGGATCTCAATAATCACTTGTGAAAAAAATGATTTTATTAAAAAAAATATTTAAATTAACAGATAAATATTTACTTTTTTAATAAGCTACAAATTTTTATCAGTTAACATTTGTGATCTTTTGTAAATAATTTTTTAAATTTTGTCAAATTTTTGCAATACAATAAAATATCATTCATTATTTATATTGCTTGTCAAACTTATAGACATAGGAAAATGTTGATAAAATTTTAATATGTATGAAATTATCATTGAAAATTTTATCATTATAAAAATAAAAATAATAATTGTAATATATCTTAAAATTAAAATTAAAGTGGTCAACCACATTATTTAAATCGGCCGCGTGACTATTCTATGTGGAGATAAAATCAAACATGAAAAGCACTTTCGACTACGAAAATCAGATATATATATATTATATATCAATAAATTATATATGACTTTGGGAGCTCAAAGAGGCTTCCACGTTCAAATCAATCTCACTAGTACAAAATTTAAAATTTAACAAAGAAAATAAAACTTGTAAATTACCAAAATACCCTCACATTCAATTTGGATTTTTCTTTTCCAATGTTAATTATACAGTGGTTTGTGTAATTTACGTCAGAACATTTAATTTATAGATAAGATTTTGTACATTCCTTTGCAGAAAAAAAAAAAAGATTTTGTACATTATTTTATATTTTATCACTACTATATAACACCATATGTTATTTTATATTGGACATTATTTTAAAACTCATATGTATAACACCATACATATGAGTTTTATATTATATAGTGGTTTGTGCAAAAATCATAGCTTTTATGAGGGGAGTATGAGACCAAGTTACGATGACCATATAAAAATACAACTAATAGGATGTTAAAAGAACTCGATTATTTGAAAAAATCAAGAGATATTATCTTGTACGTTTGATAAATGTCAATGCTTTTTTATAGATTTCTGGATTTAAAATTTTTCTCGAATATCAAATTTGCCCTCATGTATGATATTTATATTTATTATAATTTGTTTTTTCATTTGAATGTAAAATATTTAATTTTCCAAATTTGATTTACGAAACATTAAATTTTAACCTCAAATTCTTTATTCCCCTGATCCTCTAATTTTCCCCGTAATATATTATACTAAATAATTCAATATATTACAAAATATTTCTGCTGCTGAGATCCATCGTTGGATTTTATTTCATTCCATTTTTTTGCTTCATTTTAATATTATTCTGGATTTTCTTTCTTCCACTGGATTTGCTTGCTCCTTTTCAAAACTTGATTTTTTTTTTCTCAATTTCAATACCATTCATTCAACCTGCTTCATTCCCACAAAGTCCATTCACGTAAGTTTTCATTTTTTCCGTTATATATATTTCTTATTATGCCAATCAACTAGGTTGTTGTTTTTTTTCATTAATTTCATTTTATGCTAGTGTTGTATGCACATACTTATTATAGTTATGACATATATACTGTGTACTTTTGAAATAAACTATTATTAGGAATCTCATGAATATAATGTATATACCCTATTTATATTAAGTTATAATTTACCGTCGTAGAGGTAGCTACAGATTTGATTGGATTAATGGATGCTGTATGTCGCTGCTTGCTCTCGTCGGAGGAGGGAGGAATGTGACAGACAAGTTTTAGGTGGGAAAGAAAGATAGAGATTAGAATTTCATATAATGCGGGAGAGAAAGAGGGGGGGAAATGTGATTTTTAAGAGAGAGATTTGAAGTTGAAATCTCTAAAGTTAAGGATTTTTTCTTAATTTTTTATTAAATATATATTTAAGAGAGAAAATTTGTAAAGTTATAGTGGTTCCGAAGATAAAAGTGTAAAATTTTAAACATCAATCTATTTATGTAATTGAATCTCCGTATAATAACTTATCCAAAAATCAATCGAACCCAACCATACAATTTGGGTTGGGTAATAAACTTGTTTGGATTGGATTGAGTTGTGTTAAAATAAATGAAAATTTGATGGGCAGGGTCGGTTCAAGGTTCACCTAAAATAAGTTTGAGTTGAAGAGAACCAACCCAACTTATTATTAAATTTAAGACTATTTCTTTTACTTACCATACAAATTATATATAGTTATATTTATTTTAATTTTATTTCCTTCAATAATGTTTATGAATGATTTATTCTACAACATCTTTTACAACAATACAAATCTTTGTTCAATGTTAGACAATATATAAATAAATGCTTAAGATATTATCGTTTACCTTTCTTATTATACAATACTTTAAATAAGTGATCCGATCTGAATCAACCCAATATTTGGATTGTGTTGTGTTTATTATTTAATAAAGGTTATTTAGGTTTAATAAATTTACAACATGAACAATTAAGTTAGTACATCAACCCAACTCAACTCACGAACACTCTTAGTAATCAATGTGATGACTACTAGCTTCCCCATACCATAGGTTAAAATAACATATATGACATGAATTCTTAATGTTCATATAGCGATCTTAGAAAAAAAATAGTACATATAATGATACATGGATAGATGCAATTTCAACTTTACTCACTGGATGGCAATGGGCAGGGCAGGGGCTTCCCCATCCCTACTCCGTTGGAGAATTTTTCCCCATCCCCGAAATTTTGGGGGCGAGGATGGGTTCTCCACGGGGAACCGATTCCCGAATTTTTTTTTCTTTTCATTTTTTTTATGGGTGTTAAAAGTAAAAGAAAAAAATGATTAAATGAGCATTGGGCTTGTGCTTTTTTTTTTTAAAAAAAGTATTTATTAAAATTAATATATATTAATATTATTATATATGAAAATATTAAACATGGAGGGGACGGGGGCGGGGTGGGCAGACCTTCTCCCGTCCCCGCCCCGGACTCTGATTAAGATTTCCGGTTTGATCGCATCCCTGGTCAAATCGGGGATTACCCGACCAGACCTGATTAAGAAAAAAATTTCATTAACTTTTTTATAAATTCAACGCACATGGCATTTAGTTAGATAAAATATAATCAAAATTTTAAATCATATTAATAAAGTTAAAAGAAAAAAAACACAATGTGCATTACACAAACTAGTTTTTTTATTCTCTCTTTAAAGGTCTTTTCTCGAATTATTTGCCAATAAAATTTGCGTTTCTATGTTTAATTATCATTGTCCTATCAACTTTCCGTTGTAGTCTAGTTGGTCAGGATATTCGGCTCTCACCCGAAAGACCCGGGTTCAAATTCCCGGCAACGGAATTTTTTTTTGAAACCTTTATTTATTATTATTTTTCCTTTTCAAAAATTTCATTTTCCCCATTTTCATTCTTTTTTTTTTCAAAAAATTCATTTTACCTGCCAATGCGAGGAACCCATTTGAGTTTGTATTTTCCTTACAACCCTAACATAAAATAAACAAAAATTGAAAGTATATGAACCAAAATGAATATTGAAAAGTACAGTATCTTTAACTTAAAAAGTTTATCAATTTGTAAAACAAAATAAAAATTTCATTAATTTTTTTTATAAATTCAATGCACATGCCATTTAGTTAGATAAAATATAATCAAAATTTTAAATCATAATAATAAAGTAAAAAAAAAAACACAATATGCATTACACAAACTAGTTTCTTTAAAAGTTTGTGAAACCAAAAAAATAGAACAATCCTAGATTATGAAACCAAAGAAATAGAAGAATCCTACTCCTAATTTCACTAATAATTATAAACAAATTAGAAAAATATAGTAGGTTAGAAAGTAACTTTTTAAAATTATAAATAAAATAAATTAAAAAAAAAACTATTGTAAAAAATAGCAATCATTAATTGCGATCTAGGGTTGCCAAATTGGAGCGATGTGGCAGGAGCTGGCAAGTTAGACGGAGGAATCGCATACTCCTTCCCCTTCACCTCCCTCCTTCAAATTTTTCTTCTCGAACAAAGTGTGCCGCTACCGACCATCACTATTCGCTACTGTTTCGCCACCATCATCTTTACCGTGCTATTGCCAAAGTTTTCATCGCACCGCTTGCCGTCGAAACGTTCACAACTACATTGTTGGACCCATTTCATTTCATATGAGTTGTTCAAGATCTTAAACATACAATGGGTTTGTGCTCGACAAATCCGACCCTTTTTTCAGGGAAGAAATTTCTCTCTAGAAATAAAGAAAGAACAAACAATGGAGGAAATGGAGGGCCATGAAAAAATAGAGAAGAAAAAAAAAACTTACAAAGCGAAAATCGCTTCGGCATGGCAAACAAGAGTAAATGTAAATAGCGTTCAACACGCGCCAGTTTGGCCTAACTTGCATCCATTATCCACGATTTCACTAAATTGCTTACGATTTCTATCTTAGTTTTGTATATATTTTTTTAAATTACATTATTAAAAAAAACCCAAACCTATTTAATAAATTATATTAAAAAAAATCCAAACCTATTTAATAAAATTATTTTTCCTTGATTTATTAGTCAATAAATTTTTTTTGAAATTAAATTATCCATCGACAATCGTTGTAGTCTAATTTGTCAGTATATTTGGCTCTCATCTGAACAACTTGGGTTTTCCTGAGTAAAGTTGTTGCAAGGAAGCAACTATTCATTTTTTTCCACTATGACCTTAAGGAGGCAAGAAATTTCCCAGAATAAAGTTGTTGCAAGGAAGCAACTAAATAGTTTAGGAAGATTTTGGACAAGCACCAAGGATCGTTGACTAGTAACTTTAAAGGACGAAAGTTCTTAAGGTGATAGTTTGTAACACCCTAGTGTTTAGAGTTGTGAGATCAGTCAACTTTCGAGGACGAAAGTTTTTTTTTTTTTTTAAGGTGGGTAGTTTGTAACACCCCAAATTTTTGAGTTATTTTTATCCTAAGATTTAAATTCGACATTTAGAATTTTCCCTAAGTTAGTAATTAAATTTATAGGCTTCTAAGTTGGAGTTCTAATTTTGAGTAAATTAGAATTAAATTTAATTTCGTTGGATTAAGATAAATTTAGTTTTCGGAATGAGATTTTTAATTAAATCTTATTCCAAGAGTTTGGTAATTTAATTTCTCTTTTGATTTTTATTATTGTATTTCAAACTTTAAGTTAACTTCTTAATTTATTTTTCCAAATCATTTTGGAGTGGATTTTATTTTAGAAAAATGATTAAGAAGAATCCCAGTAGGACTTAGCCTACTCTTCTTTGTTTTGTTTTAGTTGACCCATCCCTCATTCATAAAAAAATATTAAAGAAAAAGGTTTTGTTTTTAAAACAAAACAAAGCCTTAAAAGAAAAGTCATCTTCCCTCCCTCTAACCCTAGCCGGCCCCCGTGGTTTCATTCTCGCCGCCTAGCACCTCCATCCGACGGTCATTGACAAGCAGCGGCGGTACTATTTTCCAGCAACCGACGGCGGCATTCGGCGAACCAACAGTGACAGCGCACAGCGGCTCTGGCGGCGCGAGCTTCATCCTCGGGTGTTCCACAGCATCTACGGTCAGCCCAGATCCGACATCTTTCGGTAGACTCGTGGCGGGACCTACAGCTTCATCGTCTCCTTCCGGCGGTTCTCGGTAGCGCTACGATTTTCGCAGCGACGCGTCGCCTACAGCTGAAGCGGCAACCGACGACGGTACTTCTCCCACGGCGGCGTTTTTCGGTAGCAGCGGCTCGAGCAACGAAACTAGCTGCGGGATTCATGTTTTTAGTCCAGATTCGGCGACTTCCTAGCATCTCACGAGCGACCATTGACGTTCCAGCGGCGATTCAATTGACAGTAGCATTTTGAGGACGTTTTACGGTGACCCACCCATTTTCGAAGTTAGATTTGCGGTACCCAACCTCTTCGGCATCTATTCGGCACCTATCCACGCTCAAAGTTTTATTTGAGTTACCAATCAGTTTTTGGCATCGGATCAACAAGTGCAAAGCCCTTCGAACTTGGATTTGGAAGCCTGGACCTCCTCGACGTAGACCCACTCCTAACCCAAGAAATTTTAGTGTGAGTTAGTAGGTAACAACTCATCTAAACTTTGTCTCGATTCAAATTAAGTGTTTTAGATGAACTCTAACCCAAGTTTGGTTGCTTTTGATTTAGGGAATCCTTTGACAAGCTTAGTAGTGCGTTAGGACTTTTGTGTAAGTAATTCTTGTTTGGGGATGTTTGTTGTTTGAATATTTATGAATTGTTTGATGCTTTCAGTGTGTTTATTATTCATTAATATGTAAGTTGATTGTCTCTTTGTGAATATTGGCTAATGATTATGAGTAGTTTGGATGAAATCATGTTGGTTCTGGTTGTTTATCACTGATTTGCTTTGCGTGATTAGATTTGATGCTTAGTGATATTTATGAAAGTATTATGGATTATGAATGGTTTTATCGTTGTATGGTTGTGTTCGTGAATGCATACTGAATTAATGTGGGAGAAATCTGTAATGTTGTGCATGCATGTTCGACATGTCGTTCTGTATCCAATGAGTTTAGAGTTCTGCTATTTCAGAATCTGCCATGATCTGCGAAAGAAGCTCGAAGCTCAGTGTTGAAAATGGTATTTTCTACTTTCCCATCTCAATCATGACAAATGATCATCATCAATCTTAGAATCGCGAGGGCCTACGCCAAAAATTTCCTATCTTTATTCCTCCATTTTGTTCCTGTCAAGAACCTCCATGCCAATTCAAATGAAGAATCATGTTCCGGCCACCCACCGCAAAGAACACATTTGGTTTCCCCCAATAACGTGAACCCAAAAGTTCATTTTGCCACCACTTCTGATGTTGTTTCGTTGAATAAAACAATCAGTAGTTTAGTAAGAGCTGGGGATTTAGAGTCCGCCCACGAGGTGTTCGACAAAATGCCTGTTAGAACCACGGTTACTTGGAATTCTATGTTGTCGGGATACTCGAAGGTGGTTGGAAAAATGAAGGAAGCCTGTGAAGTGTTTGATCAAATTCCTCAACCAGATTCCGTGTCTTATAACATTATGTTGGCTTGTTATTTAAGAAACTATGGTGTTGGGGTTGCTTTGACTTTCTTTAACAGGATGCCTGTCAAGGATATTGCGTCTTGGAACACGATGATCACGGGATTTGCCCAGAATGGACAAGTGCGAGAGGCGTTTGAATTGTTTTCAGTGATGCCGGAGAAGAACGGCGTCTCATGGAGCGCTATGATTTCCGTGTACGTGGAGCAAGGAGATTTGGATTCAGCCGAGGAGTTGTATGAGAAAGCGTTTATAAAGAGTGTGGTTGTGGAGACTGCAATGCTTACTGGGTACATGAAGTTTGGGAAGGTGGACTTAGCTGAAAGGTTATTTCATAAGATGGGTGTGAGGAATTTGGTCACGTGGAACTCTATGATAGCAGGGTATGTCGAGAATTGTCGCGCTGAGGATGGTCTGAAGCTCTTCAAGGCAATGATTGAATCTCGGGTGAGGCCGAATGCTTCGAGTTTGAGCAGTGTCCTTCTTGGTTGTAGCAACTTGTCTGCTTTGCCTATGGGTAGGCAAGTGCATCAACTGGTTAGTAAGTCTCCTCTATCCAAAGATACAACTGCTTGTACTTCATTGATTAGCATGTATTGCAAGTGTGGAGATCTAGATAGTGCCTGGAAGTTGTTTCTTGAGATGCCGAGAAAGGACGCGATTACTTGGAATGCCATGATTTCAGGTTATGCTCAACACGGTGCTGGTCGAAAAGCACTTAATTTGTTTGACGAGATGAGAAATGGTGCAATGAAACCAGATTGGATCACGTTCGTTGCAGTCCTATTAGCCTGTAACCACGCAGGCCTCGTCGATCTCGGCGTTCAGTATTTCCAATCTATGAAGGAGTTCGGAATCGAAGCAAAACCAGACCACTACACATGTGTGATCGACCTTCTCGGTCGAGCTGGTAGGCTAGACGAAGCAGTAAGCGTGATCAACGAGATGCCATTCAAGCCTCATGCTGCAATCTTTGGAACCCTCTTGGGGGCCTGTAGAATCCACAAAAACCTGGATCTGGCGGAGTTTGCAGCCAAGAACTTGTTAGACCTCGACCCCATGAGCGCCACCGGATACGTTCAGCTTGCAAATATCTATGCAGCAACGAGCAAATGGGACCGAGTGGCTAAAGTGAGGAAGATGATGAAAGAACACAATGTAGTTAAAATACCTGGTTACAGTTGGATTGAGATCAAGAGTGTAACTCATGAGTTCAGATCGGGGGACAGAGTTCATCCAGAACTGACCTCCATTCACAGGAAACTAAATGAGTTATATGGGAAGATGAAGCTAGCAGGGTATGTTCCAGACCTTGAATTTGTGCTGCATGATGTAGAAGAAGAGCACAAAGAGAAGCTATTGCTATGGCACAGTGAGAAATTGGCAATCGCTTTCGGATTGCTAAAAATGGCGCCCGAGACTCCGATTCGGGTTTTCAAAAACTTGAGAGTCTGTGGGGATTGTCACAGAGCAATCAAGTTCATATCAGCTATAGAAAGAAGGGAGATTATTGTGAGAGACACTACACGGTTTCATCATTTTAGTAATGGATTCTGTTCTTGTGGCGATTACTGGTAAGCAATCGAGTTTTTCTGTTAGAACTTTCCATTTGTGTTTAACA
>NW_019104595.1:108200-136679 GCF_001995035.1 Momordica charantia
AAATGTTCAATTAAAAAACATTGAAACACAATACTCCACTCCAATAATTGGTATTGGTATTGGAATTGGGAGGGAGGGAGACAGAGGAGAGAAGAAATGATCGATAGAAGAATGGAGAAGAATGGAAAGGAGGGAAGGAGATAGAGGAGAGAGGAAACGAAGGAGGGGAAATGCAAGGGAGGAACATATTTGCCAACAAAAAAAATAAACATCCAAAAGTCAGGAACAAAGCTAAAAGATCCTAGTTGTTGACTATATAAAGGCCAACTACTCAGTAAATGAAAATCGTAGTTATAGTCAACATCAGTGGATATATACTAGAACATTAAATGGAGCAAAATATTTGTTTATTTCTCATTCAAAACTAAAGAAATAGGCCTTATTTGTAAGCAAACTGTAAACACCTAATCAAAGAACCTAACAACTACTAAATCTATCTAATCCAATAAATACAATTAGTAATAGGGAGGGAGAGAGCTGGAAAGGAAGAAGAGAGGTGGAAAGAGAGAGATGGAGCACGAAGGAGGAGAGAGGAGAGAGGAAGGGAGATGGAAAGAGAGGAAACAGGGGAAGGAGGGAAAAGCAGGGAGAAACGGGGGTAGAGTAGAGAGGAAATGAAGGAGGAGAAGAGAGACAACACGATGACTAAGTGCATGCATAAAAGTTTTGAAACTTTCCCATTGCAACTGATGATGAATAACAAAAACAATCAACTATTAAGAAGAAACAAAGAAAAAGAAGCGACAATACACCTTTACCAAAAAGAGAATAACGCTGCTATTGAAAGAGCCTTCGGCAAGATACCTTTACCACCCACTAACAAGCAATGAACAGACCAACCACAAATAGAGAGAGGAGATAGGTATTAGAATTATAAATGGAGAAAAATATTCATATAATTCTCATCTAAAACAGAAAAAATAGAAGCCTTGAATAATAATCACAACCAACTAAACGACGCAATTCTAACCAAAACAAATCCTTATAACCAAATAACATTGAAACACAATGCTCCGATTATACTCGGATCATAGGAATGGAAGGAGAAAGAAGGAGAGAGTAGGGAGAAAGAGGGATCGAGAAAGGCTGGAGAAGGATAAGGAAACAAAGACGGGGGCAAGAGATAAAGAGAAAGGGAGGAACGAAGATAGAGAGGAGATAGGGAAGGTGGAAGAGAGCTACCAGTATTCCATGCACAAATATAATGATTCTAAAACATAAATTATGTAAAATGAACATGCATGCAAAAAAAAAAAAAAATACACAAGTCTTTAATAATCACACCCAACTAAGACACAATTCTAACTCAAACAAATCCTTATAACCATCAAAACACAATACTCTGATTATAGGAATGGAAGGAGAGAGAAGGGAGAAAGGAGGGAGAGAGGCCGAAAGAGAGGGAGAAGGATAAGGAAAGAAAGACGTTGTAACAACCGAAAAAATATATATAAATATATATATTTAAATTATTATTATTTTTTAGTTGTTTTCTTTTATTTTCTCAAAGATAAACCTTTTTGGTTTAGAAATTATTTTTTAGAAATTATTTTTGAAAGATAATTTGTTCTTAGAATTTGAAAAAAAATAAAAAGAAAGAGTTTTATTAAATCTTTATCTTTTTATTATCCTTTTTAAATAAGGATTCATTAGGATTTGTTATAAAAGCCCTTAAACGCTAGGTTTTATTTTCTTAAACTGTTAGACCTAGTTTTCTCTCAAAGAGAAAATAGAAAAGAAAAGAAGAAGAGTTTGGTATTTTCTCTCAAAGATCGGTAAGATTTTCTTCTCATTGTTTTAGTTTTATTTTTCTTGATTTGTAGTTCTTTAATTCAGTTTATTGGGAAAAGTTTTGAGGTCTTTGTTTTTAGAATAAAAGATTTTAAGGACTTTTTATCCTAAATTTTTTCAGAATTTTTAGTTTGAATCTTTTTGTTTATAAGACTGTTTTTGGGCTATTTTGAGGCTCTTTTTACATAAAAAGTTTACCTATTTGTATCCTATAAATTATAGTTTGTTGTTATGATTTTTACATGAAAAATTATATGTTTTGACCAAATTTTAAAGGTTTTCTATAAAGCTTTCAGATCTGATTTTTCTATAAAAATCAATAAATTGTTAATTGTTTTATGGAAAATTCTTGGAAGTTTTATTTTATAAAACATAAAATTTTTCAGATTTAAAATCCCCAAATTTTCAATTGTTTAGAAGGTTTTTAAGCTGGTTTTATTGAGAAACTTTTTGTAAATTTAGTTCGTATTGATTTATATCGATTATTCTAATTTTAAAATTTGTTATTGTTGAATTTAGAGGCTTTTTAACCTAGTTTTCAGATCTGGGTTTGTAGCCCCAAATCCATACTTTCCTAATTATTTTGCATAAAAAAAGTGTTTTGAATTGGAAAATTGAGTAGATAAGATTTGGGTTAGTAATTGGTTGAATTTTAAATCCTTGGTCAGGATTTAAGAATTGATTTTGGATGTTGGTTGTTTCTAGGCCTCTAAGTTGACAACTACAAAGGAAGAAGTTAATTAGATTCGTAGGATTTCTGAAAGAGGTAAGTAATTTATCATATCCCTTCGAAAAGTGTTGTAAGTAATTTGTCATATCCCTTCGAAAAAGTATTTGTAAGTAATTTACCATATCCCTTCGAAAAGTATTGTAAGTAATTTGTCATATCCCTTCGAAAAAGTATTGTAAGTAATTTACCATATCCCTTCGAAAAGTGTTGTAAGTGATTTGTCGTATTTCAAAAACTAAAATGTATTTTGGATTTGATAGGAAGATTTGAAATTGATATCTTGCATATGAAATTGAAGTTTTATTATGGATTTGAAAACTAATTTGGCAATTGAAATTATGTTTATTTGCAAAGTATTTGAAGTATTGTTAAATGATTTGATAAAGTTTTGTTTAGATATATTTAAAGGTTTGAAATTGATATTTTGTTTATTTGTGAAATATTTGAAATCACGTTTTGGAGGATTGATAAAGTTTGTTTTAAATTATTTCAATGTTTTGAATTAATTTAATATTGAAAGTAAGTATTTGTTTTGCATTTTATTTGAAAGAGTATTTGTTTTGCATTTTATTTGAAAGATATTTTGACTGATTTCATAGGCTGCCATGATTTTTGTTTTGATGAATGTTTTGCTTATTTGGGGTAGTAGCCTAATTTAGAATTGATGGATTTCTGTTCTGGCTTATTTGTGGGAAGACACTTTTGTGGTTTGGCATTCCTTGGGAATGAAGATTCATGTGTGTGTTATTCACTCACATGGCCTCACACTTAAGTAACTCTGTTCTGGTCGATATTATTTCGACAACTCTGTTCTGGTCGATATTGTTTCGACAATTTTGTTCTGGTCGATATTAATTCGACAACTCTGATAGAAGCTTCTGATTGATTTGGCGTTACCGACGGGTAACCACATATGTTCTGTAGGCTACCCAAATAATGCAACCTTCCACTCTGATTTTGAAAGTATGAATGAATGTAAGATTGTTTTGAATGTTTGAATGATTTAGTTATTCGAAAGTTTGAAAGTTGTACCAAATGTTTTAGAAGGAACTTTGAAAGTTTTGATTGGAAGAAAGTTTGTTTTGAAGGATTTTGAGTTTGATCAAATGAAAGTTTATTTTGAATGAATGAAAGTTTGTTTTGATTGACTGAAAATTTCACCTTATTTGAAGACTTTGTTTCTGAAAATTTAGTTTGTTTTGAAAGTTTTGAAAATTGTATTAAATATTTTAAAGGACTTTAAAAGTTTTGATCTGTTCGTATTTTTGTTTACGAATGTTTTGAAAGGAAAATGAATTTTGAAATTCGATATGGAAATTGCTTATTGAGTATTTTTGTACTCATTTTTTGTTTTCCTAAATGTTTTTCAGATGAAGGATTGAATGATCGTTCTGGTAGAAGGTGAAGTTTAGCATATTGGCATGAGTTTGAAAGTCATCCTCCTATTTAGTTAAGTTAGTTTATAAAAATTCTGTAAAGAAATTGCTTCCGCTGAATAATTTTAGTTCTTAAGGTTTCTTGAAAGTTACGTTTCCGCCTTTGGTCAGAATGACCGTATTAGAAAATACGGGTTGTTACAGACGTGGGCATGGAGGTAAAGAGAATGGGAAGGGTGGAAGAGAGCTACTGGTATTCCATGCACAAACATAGTGGTTCTAAAACATAAATTATGTAAAACTTCCATGCATGCAAAATCAATTAGAAGTTTGAGAGCTTACCAAGGTCTGCAAATGAGGATCAAAACCAGGTTTTGGCCACTGAATTGTGAAAAACCCCTTGATCTGGATGATTGAAGGAAATATATCTTTGTGGCAACATAATCTACCACGTTCTAGTCGTCCTTAGAAGTTGGATTCCTAGATATTTAATGAAAGAATGAGATGGAAATCATTAACATGTATGCATATTCATTGCTTTAGAAAGGATAACTAGCACCTACACTATACTCAAATTGATCCATATTTAATAAAAAAGGATATGATGAGAGATAAAATTTTGAAAACCACAAAAAATTAAAAATAAAAAGGGTACATGGAAGGCATTTAACTAGTCCATGAAAACCACACGGTCAACTGGAATTCTCTGACCAATATGAATACCAGAAAACCACAAAATGTGATCAAGTTCTGTTTTGAGAAAAAGAAAGCACTTACTTCTCTTAGGATAGTGCCATCCAAATATGCCCTAATTGCATATAAACAGAATTGCATCCCTTCAGTGCCTTCTCAAGAGCTATCAATTCAGCCTGACCTGCCTGTAGTGGTACAAAAAATATTGTAGCTAGACTAAAGAGCTTTTGTACAAAAATACAGATGGGCATTTCAAATATATGAAAAACTGCAATTATTTATAAATGAATATTAGTTTATGGGTAGTAACAGAAAATAATAAATCCAGTGATATACAAGAAACTAAGAAAGAAAGAAAGCAAGCCAGAAAAAAAAAATTAATTGTTGGTTGTGAAGAGAATCAATATTTTAAAAGTTTTCACAGACCTCGAGAGAACCATGCGAAAAAGCACACAGAATTTTTCCAATTAATTTATTATTATTATTTATTAGAAAAAAAAACTCTTTGTTAATCTTGAAAAAGGTAAAGCACCATCTTTTTGAACGAAGCTGCAGCACAGAACAGAACAGAACAAAACAGAGCAATATCCACTTTCCTTACAAAACTATTTGATTGCTAAATCAAAGCAGGAGAGAAAAATTTAGTATCGACCTGAAACCGCAAACTCTTTGTTGCGGGGCAGGGTAAGGCTAGAAATTATGATAGATTTGAAGCAGAGCAAGAGCAAAAAAAACAGAGAGAAATGGCAAAAGGAAAAATCAAAGAGGAAGAGAAAGTAGGAATCTGATGGTGTATGCCTAATTGAATTCATGAAATATGTAATAAAGAAGTAAAAAATTATTCCACAACTCCTAAAACATTTTAAGCTATCTCAAGGGGTTATGATCCTACATGCCATTGACGAGTAAGCCAATAACCAAATCTCAACCATTTAAAGAACCTAAATTCGGATAATAATACGTTAATGAATTGAATAATATGAAATCAAAGACTCAAGTTTATAAATCAATAGAGTCTGCCTTGTTTGGGAAAATAACAAAACAGAAAGTGCTCAATTCATAACCTATGGTGCAATGCCGACAAAGTGAACAGAAAGAATATAGCACACAGAATGTAGCAAGGCTTCCCAAATGTTTCTAAGAACAAGCCAAAGTTCTTAAAATCAGGACACTTTCAAAACAATACCTGCCAGAGCCCAGCCAAACTTGAGTTGCTCCACCTCCTCCATCATATCAATAATGTAATTGATAAGTAATCTTCCTCATTTAGCTGGACAAAATTTCCCAAAGATCGACTTCCTTATTTCTAGGAAGTAGAGTGAAAAAGTAAGAGATGGTGGGAAGAAAATAAATAAAACTAAATCAACAAAGGATGATAGTAGTAAGAAAAACCTCATTATCAAATTTGACCATAAATATGGCAATTGGGATAAGTCTATCCATCTCAGCAGCAGAGTACCCCCGATTATCTGTGTCAAATATATAGGAATATAAGTTCTTCAACTGTTGTTCCTTCTAACTCAAACAAGGTACCTCCCTTCCAAAATCAGTCTTGAGAGGCATACAACTTTTATAATTAAATAAAAGTAAAAAAAATGTTCACAAACTGCCCCCAAACATTATGGAAAAGGGAAAAAAAAATACCAAAGCTTAAGTTCCACCTCTCTTGCAGTTCCAGCAGGAATCATGGTATTCTATCCTTTAGTGCCTTCTCGAGAGCTATCAATTCATCCTGTCCTGCCTGTAGTGGTACCAACATAGCTTCGTTATTAACTTAAATCAGGGGGCTTTTATAAGGTATTCAAGGTTCTTTAAGGTTTAGCCTCATGTTTTATTTAGTCCAACTCTATAGTTTAATGGTAACTATTAAATTGTAAATGTTTATTTATTGTTTCAATAACAATAAAATAAAAATAAAAGCGAATTATCAGTCCCATTAGTAAAGTATATCATCATTTTAATAGGTAACTAGAATTTCATTGATGAAAGAAAAACTTACAAAGAGAGAGATGAAATCAAATCTGAAATCCGGCTGGCTTAAAACAAATCTATCGTGAGAACTTTGCCAAACCTTTGTAAAAGTAAACAACTGCCTGTACTATTTCATTCGTTGATATAAAATCTGCAGCCAGGTTGTGATCGTTAATGTTCCTAACTGACCTGATTATAAAGCAAATGCCAACTGCATAGCACCTCTCATGAGCCGTCCTTCAAATATAGACACGAAAACATAAAAACTCAGACCCAACATTTAAATTTTACCTCGTTTCAGCAACTTAATGAATTCATACCAACATAAAGGAAGATCAAAATCTCTTAAATGAAAGGTAATGTCGCAAAAGTACGGCTGCCAGTATCAATACATCACAAACAATTCAGTTGAAGAAAAGCTTTGAAATTACATTATTACTTCAACAATGTGGTTTCAAACGATACTACAAGAAAGAATTAACATACCAGTTTAACTACAAAATTATCGCTCGAATCAAGTGTAGCGAGACGTTCCAATAACTCAAAAGAATTAGAATTAAAAAAAAAATTAGAGAGGAACAAAATTTCAAATGTTCGAAAGAGAAAAATTAATAAGTGAGAAATTTTTAGATAGAGGAAAAAGTTAGAAAGTAGAAAATAAGTAAAAAGTGAGAAATTTAGACCCAAAAAACTTTTAAATGATGAAAATTTTAGAGATAAGAAAAAACAAAAAAGAAAAAGAAAAAAATTAGAAAGAAAAAGGTCAAGGGGGAAGTTTTAGAGGGAAAAGAAACAAAAATTTCAAGAGAAATAAGGAATAGGTAAAAACTATGAAAAAGGGAATTTTAGAGAAAAAGTAAAAAATGAAAGAATTTAAAAAGAAAAAAGAGTTAGATAAAAGGGGACAAAAATTTTAGAATTAACAAAAAAATTAGAAGTAAAGATTATTTAAGGGAGAGAAACTAAGTTTGAAAAGTGAAAGATAGAAAATAAAGTTAAGTGGAAAAATCTAGAAATAGAAAGAGGTTGGAAAATAATAATTGTTTTACCCTTGTATTCGACTGAAAGAGTCAATTTAATTTAAACTTAAACCTTTAATTTCATCAAAAACTTAAAACCTGAAAAAGTAGTGTTTTTTACCTCCGTGATTTTGTTGCTAAGTTATAGTATTTTCAATGTTGGGTTTTGACATTTTTGTAGTTTGATTTTGGGTGTTTTTTTTTTCTGGTCCAAGTTAAATAGTTTTTCAAGTTTAAGTCTTAATTTGATGAAATAAGTTTAAGGAAAAAAACAATTCACCCATCAAGTAAGAGGTAAGAAAATGATGTCCCCCCAAAAAAGAAGTTGAAGAGAAAAAAGTTAGAGAGAAAAAAAGGTTTACATACAAAAAGTTAAAAAATGAGAGAGCATTGTTCTAAATGAAAAGGAAAAAAACTAGACAATAAATAATTAAAAAGTGAGAAAATAATAGAAATACTTAAAAAAAAAAAATACTTTTTCTTTTTACCCCTGTAGTTGACTGGGTGACTCAGTGAAATTTAAACTTAAACCTTTAATTTCATCAAATAACTTAATACTTGAAAAAGTGATGTTTTTCACCTACTTGATTTTGTTGCTATGTTCTAGTGTTTTCAATGTTGGGTTTGGACGTTTTTGTTGTTTGATTTTGAGTGTTTTCTTTTTCTTCTTATTTTTTTCATTTTTTTGTTGATGTTATATAATTTCTCAAGTTTTAGTCTTAATTTGATGAAATAAGTTTAAGGTAAGAAAATTAACTCTCCTGACAAGTACGAGGTAAGAAAATGACATTTTTAGAGATAAAATCTATAATACAAGAAAGTTAAAAAGGTTTTTTCAAAAAAAAAAAAAGAAAGTTAAAAAGGTGAGAAGATTTTTCAAAGAGAGGAAGAATGTTAGAAAAAAATTTAAGAGAGAAAAAATTCATAAATAGATAGAGGAAAAAAACTTAGATTGGAAAAAAAAAAGTAAAAAAAAAAGAGAGAGAGAGAGAAAATTTTGAGATAAAAAGTTATAAATAAGATGGTCAAAAAYTTTATAGATAAAAGATATTTTAGAGAGAAAAAAGCAGTTAAAAAGGTTTACAGACCAATTTTAGAGAAAAGTTTGGTAAGAGATTAAAATATTGCGTATAGAAAAGGAGAGAAAAATATAGAGATAGGAAAAAATATGTTAAAAAGTAAGAAAATAAATGAGAGATGGGGAATTTTGAAAAAGTGAGATAAAGAAAGTTGAAAATTGAAAAAAAAAATAAAAAGGAAAAACCTTAAAATGTGTGAAAATTTTAGAAATAGAAAAAAAAATTGAGAGAGACCATTTTAAAAGTGAAAAATTCTAAATTTAGAAAGTGAATAAAAAAATTTGTTGGTGTTAAATTAAAGAAAAAGATTGAAAATAATATTAAAGTTAGAAATTATAATAATAACAAAAATAATAAAAGTAATAATAGAAAACTAGGGGCAGAAATGAACAAATATCTGTATCCATGATTGTAGCCCAAAAGGTTTGTGTTTCAGCACAGAATCATTTGAAACATCAGGTTCATTCATCCAACGCTCATAGGCACAAAAAAATACAGATCATTAAACTTGAGTTTACCAGCAAATTATTCCAATCCACACCAATATGCTGAACTGAGAACATTTATACTAACCTGGCGAAGGAAAAATTTATCAGATAAAGATCTGGGTCAGCAACCTCAAAAGCAAACCTGTGGCGAGCACATCAGCCGAAATTTCCATTTCCTGAAATAAATTTAGCAATTATTCACTAAATTGCATTCGTTAGGTTGCTATAAATTCCCAACAGTCCTGGTGTTACACGGAAGGCAGTTAACTAGTAAATGAAAACTATATAGTCAGCTTGAATTCTCTTACCAATATGAATACCAAATAAACAAAATGATCAAGTTATGTTTTGAGAAAAAGACGACACTTACATCTCTAAGGATAGCACAATCCAAATATGCCTTTGTATGAACATGAAAAGGCCATCTGAGAGGTCAATCACAAGTCACAACGTATCTGAATAGTGCAGAGTGTTAGACCCTGAAAAGAACAGCCTCTCATATACTAGAGCTTGTTTAGAAGAATACAGATTGTATACAATATGATGATCTATGTCAATGGGAATTCAGTTAAAAAATACGAGGTCAAGTGCAAAGGGAGTCGAAAACTTTGATATGTAGTCTAGTCTCAAAGAGGAAATAAATTATACTTATAAATCAAATTCTTTCAAGGATGTGAATTACTCAACAAATTAAAATGGAACTTACAGAAAATGCATTGTATACAATATGATGCTCCATGTCATTGAGCTTACCTGTCTCAAGGGAGGATGACCTGTGAGAAGGAGAGCTGGCTTTCAGCAACTCTGATAGGTTGAAACTAATATGGACGTTTTTGAAGCAGTTAGCTCTTGCTCCAGTTTATCAGGACCTATATACTCCCTGCTTGCATTTCTTCAGCCAATGCTTTCAATTGAATGTAGTTTTACAAAGTTCAATTAAATTAGATAAAAGAAGCAAACAAATGGACACCTTATCCATAGATTAGATATATTGCTCGACTTAGAAAAGTGCAGCACAGAAACATACCTTACAGGCAGATTCTAAATGAAGAAGGTATTTGCCAAAATCTAACTTTGACATATATATGGAAGGAGTTTTTTGTTTTGTTCCATGTCCGGCTCGTGTCATTTCTCTTATACATGCTTCTTGGACGGACAAAATCTAACTCTGCTACATATGTGGTAGAAGACTTTAAAATAAATAATACGACACCCTATTAACATCAAACTGACATCATATAGTATGCTTAAAAGTCCCAATTAAAGCGTCTATATCTCCCACATCTTATGTCCAGAATAGATTGATACGTTCAGTCATAGCCTGCTCGCTCTTCCATGCTTCTTCATAACAAGGTTTTTAATATGCATATTTTACGTGTTTTGCATCATGTGAGATAGAAAAAAGTAAAAGAAACTGTACCTGATTCAACTTTGGGATATTCCCACCTGTTTTGCTCTCTTTCTCGGCCGATTTTCGAGTCAGAAAGAGTTGCTCATCAGGACTATTTGTTTGGGCATAGTTAATGGGAGAATATCAAACACCTTGAGAGGTTTTTTCATTTGGCGCAAATCCCAAACCTGAGAAAATCGTTAATAAGTAGGAGGGAAGTTTCCAAACAAACAATTGAAGAAACAAGTGACATTGAACATCGTCCGAATATACCTTCAGCGAACCATCAAAGCTTCTGAAGCACGGACACGGTGATATCACCCGAATGATTATTTTCATTTTTCAACATGTATTTCAGGCCTGCTTCCCCATCCAGGACAGGATTAAGGGACCATATCTGCTAAAAACATACGAAGTAATAATCAAGATGTTAATGCATGATTTCAAAGCGAATTTAAGTTGAAAAAATGAGCAGAACTAGTCAAAATGCAGGGAAACTATGCGATCGAAACATTCCCGTTTCTACACTTACTTGGAGTAGCTTTATAATCGCCGCCGCGCGAGCAGAAATCAGAAATCGAAGCAATTAGAAAACGGAGAAAGTAATTTGACGATGATTCCAGCGAAAACATGGATCGGAAGAGATTTACCTTTTTCACCGGTCGTGGCCGCCGGACTGCACTCTGGTTATCGAAATCTTCGGCCAATATCGCCCTGATGATTGTCCACAGAAAGTTACAGAATCTCGATGGATTAATCGTTGAGCCACAGCATTACATTACATTACAATAATAGAGCACTAGAATGAATGGAAGCGCAAGCAAACAAGCACAGAACAGAAGAGGAGATTGTGTATTTTCGCAGTGCATGCGAGGTTGAAGAACAGAACAGAAGATGCTGCAATTGCCATTACACGAAGCTCTACGTACCTGGTGGTGGTGGATCGGAAACTGAAAAAAAAAACTCTCCAATTCGAAGCTTTGATCAGAAATGGCTTCGGAAGGAAGTAATTGGAGTGTTGGCCAAGAAGAAGAATAAATAGAAAGAGAGATCACAGTTCACAACGGTACTTTTCAGATATTTTCAGAGTTTGAGTTTTGTTTTGGCAATTTCAAAATTTTTTAAAAAAATAACGGAAAATTGCTTCCTCCCGTCCCTCCACGTCCACGCACACGCGCCATTATAAATTATTCCATTACATTAAATAATTACATTTTTATTTTAAAATCTCCTTATTTATTGTTTGTTCCACTTCCAGGTGTTGTCCCCTCTATAACTCACACTAATTATTACTTTGTTAAACCAACGCTACTACTTTTTTTTCCTTTTATGTTCCCATTTCAATATTTTTATTTGAATTCTTCCATTATATTCCAAACTCCTCCCTCTCCCATTAAAAACATCACAGCCAATGATAAAAATAAATAAATAAATTTAGTTTCAAATTTAGATCTATATAATAAATTCATATTTTCATAATGAATGAATTGAAAATGAATTTTGTATTTAATATGAGTAAGAAGAAGTGGGATTTTATTTTTGTTAATATTGTTATGTTAAAAATTATTTCAAAAAATATTCCGCTCGAAAAATAGTTGGTCTTCGACCTATGAATAGTCAGTAGATCAATAGACGACTTTCAAACATGTCGATTAGTCGGCACAACATCTAATTTTTTTCTTTTAAATCAAAACATGGTCGAGACGACAAACTAGGTGGACATTTTGAAGTGGTTAGAAAACAAAAATACAAACCATTACAATATTATATAATACAAAATAGCACCCAATAACAAAGTTATATGTTGGTGTATGGGTAAGCACTTAATTGATGTCATTGTAGACTTGTGTTCAAGATTTACCATATACATTTATTTATTTTAGTTTTGATATTATTATTGTTAGCCTTAAGTAAAAGTTGTAAAATAAAGAAAAAGAAGGAAGTAAAAAGTTCAAAATAAGATTATCTTATTATTATTTTTTAAAGATAATAATAAGTTTAAAATAAGATTATCTTATTATAGTTTTTATTTTTTAAAAATAAAAAATAAAAAACCAAAAATAAAAGACAAAAAAAATGGTTATCAAACGGACCATGTTATAAATTTATTATATTCTTTATTAAAACTAAACCAATAAATTATATAACACTATAAAATAATAATCCTACAAAATTTATAATAGGAAGAAAATTTTCAATTGAGATTCAATTTTCAAATTTTGTACTAAATATATATCCCAAAACATTAAAAATAAATAATATGAACATTATTTTTCAAAAGAAGTAATACAACATTATTTTTCATTTAATCACTGATTTTTATATATTTTTTTTCAGATCACCAGCTAGAAGCACACTTAATTTTGGTCATTTTTGAAATTTGGATACCTATATTTCCGAATTTACAAATACGAAAATAAAATGGGTTTTGGGCCTATCTAAACCCAATTGAGAATGGGCCAGCCCAACTCAAGGCAAAAGCCCAGCTCATCACGGTCCCCGTCCTTTTTCTTCTTTTTTTTTTCTTTTCTTTTTTTTGTTAAGTTTAATTTAAAATGATTTTATTTTATTTCTAAAACCCTTAACCCCCTTCAGTTGTTCAGCAGTTTCTTGAAGCATTTCCAGATCTCCTCTCTTCTCCTTTCATGGCTTCCGCTTGCCACAGAATTGCGAGCAGGATCTCTCAATCCTCCTTCAGAGCAGCCGTCCGTACACAGTCTCCGGTCAAATCTCCATCTTCTCCGTTCCCTCTACCTTCTAAATCCACTGCACCTTCAGTTCGCCGGTTCTCGCTCGCCAGGTATCTCCGTTTATCCTCCCATTTCTCCTCGTTTCTTCTTCTTCTCTGTGTAAATTTCGTCGTGCGATTGTTTCAGTTTCTTGTTTTTTATGTTTTGGCACTGCTACTAGGTCTCCGTCGGAGCTGGGATGCGTGCAGTCTCTATTGCCGTTTCACAACGCGGTTGCTGGAGCGAGAATGATTTCGTGTCTGAGCACCAATTCGAGGAGTTGCCGTGCGCTTTCTCAGGGTACTCTCTGCTGCACCTCTCCCGGCCTCTAACATGAAATATTGTACTTTCTTTTGAAGTGTGAGTAGCTTTTTTATGCATTACCTGACTTTTTCTTTTCTTGCTCTAAGATTGTCTGTCAGTGTTCTTGTCTTGGTATTTGCTAATTCTTGTTGTCTTGTTATTGGTGCATCGCTCTGCAAAATCTTGTGGACTGTGTATGAAGTATCAACCATATTCCGTGTTCATACATTTGATATCTTTTTCAGTTTTCTTTTACGTCTTTCTGGTGCAATTTTAGTTTTAAAGTTTAGAATACTGGATTGTTACTTATCTTTTGGGAGGTTGTTAATCAACTTACTTAAAAGATGGAAGGCTAAGCTAGAATGTCTAAGTTAACCACCGCAGTAGGAAGAACCATCGTAGTTTTGGTTCTTCCGTTTGCACTCGGTGTCTAGTGGCTTCAACTTTTGTGCCTCCGTTCAATTGGCATATTTCTTGAGTAAACTTGTTACTATAACAATAAGGAGTGAATAAATGGCTTTGGTTGTTGACTGGGGACCTTGAAACTGACTGGAGTGTTTGGTTCCTGCAGGCACATAATATCAATTGTCAATATGCTTGAAAGAAATAGATTGCAACTTTGTGGAGCTTTCCTATTATCGTGCAGTGAATCAATTTCAAGTATGAAATTAATTGTCTCATAATAGTCCTAAATGTCGAAAAAAATTTCATTCAGGTTGTCATTATTGTTAGGAACTAGTGATTTCTGTCGGTGGCTTTGCACCACTTCTAATCTGCCCAGTTAAAAATGAAGTCTTCACATACTTTCTTATTTAACAGAAGTCATTTCCCGAATCCCTTAATTGTAATGCTTTCTACGAACCACCTTTAGCTTGAAAAGTTTTACTGCCAAAACAACAATGAAGTAAATGAAGTTAGTTTTGTGTCTACAATCTAGTTATCATCATTGTGTAGTAAGTTATCTCAACGACAATCTAGTCTGACCTTATGGGCATCATTTGGTTCAGTCAATACTTTTAGTTTACTCCATTATGTGAATGAAGCTTTTTTTTTTTGGCGATCATTTGCATCATTTTTGTTTACATCTAATTGTGTGTAGCAGAGTTTATAAGCTGCACCTTCAAAGTTGTAGCTCATAAATACTCTGGTGATTGTTCTTATCTTTCAACCCATTAATTTCTTTTGTCAAATAATCTATATGACATAACTGCTCATTGCCCCAGATGCAATTGATGGTACGTGAGACATATATGCTGTTTTTTGAAGGTGGGCCTGTCACTCTATGCTTCACTAATCTAGCAATGTCACTTCGAGTGATGCATAAATGTTCCCTAGATGTTAGTTCTTGGTGCCTTGGTTTACCTAATGTAACGAAATCCATATCATGCTTAAGGATCATGTATCAGTTGCATCATTCACGGTATTGTATGGTGGTCTTTGCTAGTGTACAACTAGATTGCGGCATAAGTTATAATGAATGAGATATGATACGAATCTTATTGCATTCTGGACTCTATTCCAGTATTCCTGCAGTAGATATTTACCATTCTTTGTTTCTGTTTTTCTTATTTTTGCACTCTTATTTTGTGGCTGCAGAGCTTGGTTTATCCGTCCCAAGGTGACTTCCTTGGGCTGATCATTGCAGTGACAAGGGGATCTCAGCAAATGGATTGGTGGATTTCTTTTAAGTACTGTGACCAATACTGCTGAATTTGTTCGACTAATTTTGATTTTTCCAAATGACAGAATAGGTTGAAATAAGAATATAGTGATTCTAGTTCTCATAGTGACTCAGAGAATTATATTGTTGCCATTGTTGTGCGTTATGAATGTTTGATCTGTGTCATACTGATGGATATGTACATTCCTTATTTTGTACTATGAACTTAGAGATTATAACCAAGGTTTGTTGGGAAAATATTGCACTGAAACCCTGTGAGCAAGAAGTCATTAGTTAGCTACATTCAACGTTGTCATTCATGATCTTAGTCAGTACATTCAAAATCTGCAAACTTGTTTCCAAATTAGCTTCCAATTCGTCAAATTCGACATACATGGTTTGGCAAAGAAATTTAGTTTTCCATCCCAATCAACCAGCTATACCCAGTTTCTTTTCTGACCCCTTTCTTCCTCATCAGCTCTCTAACTTCTCTCACATCTCTCCATTTTCCATGAGATGCTAATATGTTAGATATCGTAACATGTACATAATCATCAGCAGCCCCCAATTCGATTACCTTTGCAGCCGCTACCTTTGCTAGTTTTAAATCCCTACAAGTGCCACAAGCACCCAGAAGAGCTCTCCAGACCGACCCGCTCGAACTGAACCCCATTTCGTGTATCAGCCTCTTACCTGCATATACATCCCCTCTCTGTCCCATTAGTCTGATCATAGTACAACAGTGCTCAATGGTTGGTTTGATGCCATAATCCTCCATCATTGATCTGAAGTACTGCATTGAGGTCTCTAATGGAACTTGGTTATTCGAACACGAAAGTAGAACGTTAAGAAATGTGATGCTATCAGGTTCTTCGTCCTTCACTGTCTTTAGCTTCTCAAAAAGATGGACCACTTCCACTGTCTTGCCATTGTGAGCCAAGCCCGAGATCATCGCGTTCCAACATACCAAGTTCTTCTTGGGCAATGGCTGAAATATCAATTCAGCATAGTTCACTTGCCCACATTTTGAGTACATATCGATCAAGGCACTACCAACGACAGTCGATGTATCCAAGCCACATTTAATTGTACAACAGTGAATCAACAAACCCCACGTCAAAGTTGATAGCCCTGCAACGCCACTTAAAACGCTTGAAAATGTGAACTGATCCATCCCGACATCACATGAGTGCATTCTAAAGAAGAAACTCAAAGCTTTCCACGCCTCATCTCTATCAACATACCCTGTTATCACAGCATTCCAAGAAGAAGAGTTGGGGCTTTCCATCTTTGACAAAATTTCCACAGCATCTTCAATTTCTCCAAATTGAGCACAACCATTTATCAGTTCGTTGTACGAAATAGTATCGGGTCGAGGCATCTGTCGCAAATATCTCGACGCCTCTTCTAACCTCCCACTTCTAGCACAGGCTGCAATAACAGAATTCCATGAAATAGTATCCTTACCAACCATACCATTGAATACTTTAACTGCCTCTTCAAAAGACTCGCATTTGCCATACATGTCAATCAAACAATTAGCAACAAAGGTATTCTCTTCCACACCAAGTTTTACAACTTTTGAGTGAATCGACTGTCCCATTGGCAGCCAACCCAGGTGACCAGAGGCACCCAAAACTGCAGACAAAGAATAAGCGTCCACAAGATTTTCAGACCCATCAAGCTGAATAAACAGAGACAAAGCCTTGCGGAACTGCCCGCATTGCACATGCCCAGAAATCAAAGAGTTCCAAGAAACCAAACTTGGTTGAGGCATTTCATCGAACACCTTACGGGCATTATCCAATGACTCGGTTTTTGTGTAGAAACTGATCATTGCTGTGCCCACGAAGACATCAGAGGCAAACCCAGATCGTAAAATGTAGCTGTGGAGCTGGTGGCCGCAGAAATCGCAGGCCTGGCTCGTGCAGGCTCGAACCAGTTGAACCAGAGCGTAGCCATTTGGCTTCGCCTGAAAGGCTTCGGCTAAAGCGGCTCGGAGGCTGGTCCATGGATCTTGATCGGCGATTGTGGGACATGGCTGAAAATTGCTGGCGTTGTGAATGGTGGCAGATTTTTGAAGGAGTGGTGTTTTTGTTTGTAGGATTAGGAACTTTTTAGAGCAGGCTCTTTGCATTATTTTGCAAATTAATTACCCATTGCACAATTTTTCTCCACTCTTTTTGCCCTCTTGCCCCCTCTTATAGTTTTGTTTTTTGGGATATTGTTAACAAAATTTGAATGCAATAGTTTCATATTGAAATTGAATTCCTAGCCACTGGTGTTCTCTATTGATTCGTCTTTCTTCCTCGTCCGAGTTTGCTTCACATGGTGAAACCTAGAATAATAGATTCTGTAATGCTTTGGGAGGAAGGGCATAAAATAGGTGGGGATGGATTTGAATTAAACTCTCTAAACCGTTGAGAATCAAGAGTTAACCCTACTTAGGAATTCAATCAAAATGATTATTTGGAATTATCTTGAATTTGAATAATAAAATTTATTGGCGTTGTTTACTCAAATTGTTTGGAATCAGAATAAGAATAAAACATTTAACAATAGCTAGAATATCCCGTTCTTGTTTCTAGCTAATTAGAATTACATTTACTAAATAGTTCGCTCATATTATTTTATGTGATAGTAATATATATATTTTTTGTTTTAACAATTTTTAATACTAACAAATAATAACTATTAACACAAAATTACATCAACTAAAATGGATTCATATAATGTTATTGTTATAATATTTAATAATAATGTTTATATTTTAATAATTTTATTATATTAATTAATAATAATTAAATAAATTAAATATAAAATTGTAATATTTTATAATAAAATCACATTTCAATAAAATAAGTTAGTACAATTTTTTATTATGAGAAATAGTGACAAATAAGATTAAATTTAATTGTATATAATATCTAATACCAATATTTTATCAAAACAAAAATAGAGTTTTTACCAATTTGTTAAAGAAAAAAAAATCTAATTTTGGCCATGAAAGGCTCAGCAATTGAAATTATAACAATTAAATAGTTGGCATTTGTGATTAATCAAATCAAGAAGAACACCATAAGAAACTTCATGACCTTACACATCATGCTCTTGAGTTCTCTCTCTTTCTTTCTCTCAAAAGAAAAGGAAAAGACAAGAAAAGAAAAAGAAAAACATAAAACTTAAAAAGAGTCAAAAGAAAGATGAGTGGTCACTAAAAAAAGGAAACATAAATCCCAATTCCTTTTGAAGCTATATATGACCAACAACATTCCCCCACTCTTTTGGGAGATATTTGCTAAAATTAAGGAAAGAAATGGATATCCTTTGAGAGGACAACCAAAAAAAGAAAATGGAGGAGAAGACAAAACAACCAAAGCAAACATTTTCTGATTGACCACTAATTACCAACCAAACACACAACACACAAAAACAAAAACAGAACAAAGGAGAAAAAAAAACAGAGAGAGGAACCCAAAAAATGAGGAAACATGGGAGAAAAAAGGAAACTTTGAGAAGTTTTGTTGTTTTTTTGCAGACATAGAGAAAGACAGAGGAATTTTTGTTGTGTTGTGAAGGAAAAAGGGAATAATAATGGAAGATTTAGCAATAATGGGTGGATTGGTGGGTGTGCAGTTTGTTTATGCAGGAAACTCTGTTCTTATGAGCTTTTTCATGTCCATGGGAATTGATCCTTTAACTCTTGTCATCTTCTCTACCTTCTCCACTTTCCTCATTGTCTCTCCCATTGCTGTTTATTTTGAAAGGTACTTCTCTATCTCTCCCTCACAGACAAAAACTTCTTTTGTTTTACGGTTACCGATGTTCTTGCTTCGAGTCGTTTTTTTATCTGGACGACTCCTCTGCAATGGGGAGGGGTGGCCACCGAAAGGGGCAGTGGAGGAGGAAGAGAAAGGAGTAGGAGAGAGGAGAGAGAAAGTACCAAATACCGATATCACCCTAAGAATATTATTAAAATAAGTCGAATCAATAAGTACAGTCAGCACTTATGTCACCTTAAGAATCAAAAGTGCATTTTACCTAATGTGTATTTTGACATTACATGATCATCTTGTTGGTTAATTTTTAAGGACTTATTCGGAATCAAAGGTTTATGTTTCGCGTTTTTTTTTTTTAACTGAATAATCTGATTGGAACAGAAAATTTGATGGTTTTGCAGGTCCAAGTGGCCAAACAAACTTACTCTAAAGTTGATTTCTCAGCTTCTTCTCATATCCTTTGGAGGGTAAGCAAATGAGATGGGTTTGAAAAGGTGAAAGTATGGTAAGAAAGTGATTGAGGTGGTTGTGTTTGTTGCAGGGTAACATTGTTCCAGTCCCTTTTTCTGAAAGGAATACAGCTCACTTCGCCTTCGTTAGCAACGGCGATGCCGAATCTCGCCCCGGGACTCATCTTTGTGATTGCTTGGATCTTTAGATTAGAGAAAGTAGAGTTGAGTTGCATCTATAGCAAGATCAAGATTTTAGGTACACTTCTCTGCGTAGTAGGTGCATTCACGATGACCATAATGCACAGCGCTTCAAAAGTAGATAGTACCATTCTACCGCTATTTGACGAGCAAGATCAAATTTTGGATAGACAGAAGATCCTCGGTTGCTTGTATCTCTTCACGGCGGTAGTTGTTTTATCCAGCATAGTTGTCTTGCAGGTATGCAAACAGTGTCTTTTTATCGCAAGGGTCTCATCTTCTTACCATATTCCACTCATAAAACCTTAACGTACTAGTTTTTCGAGATGGATTCACACACCAAGTGAATTTTCGAGATCATTTCCTATTTTGAATACCCCAAAAATTCACCCATCTACCTACTAAATAAATAGTGTCATAAAAAACTACATACTATAGATAAAAAGGTAAGAAGATGGACCCCTACAATATCTTAGTGTACTTTTTATCGATATTTATGAGATTCCATCTCAAAACCAATTAGAGGATTAGTCTATGTCTATTATAAATCTTTGTTAGAACTTTTGAGTTATAAATCAAATTCATGTGTTGGACCGTTTTGCATGGACAGGCAGCGACACTAGGGGACTTCCCGGCACCAATGTCTTTGTGCGCAATAACGTCCTTGATCGGGGTGATGTTTACAATAGGGGTGCAGATAGTTGAGTATAAAACAGTGGAGATTGTGTGGCCATGGTTTGTGAGTGTAAAAGAAATGGCTGCATATTGTGTTATAGTAAGAGATATTGCGTGGTTTAGTTTAATTTTGGTATTGAATTTGGGTTTAAAGATGAAGTAATTAATGAATGGTTTTGGGTTTTGGGTCTAGGGTGGAAGCGTGAGCGGGGCTTGCGTGAGCTTCAATGGATGGGCGATGAAGAAACGAGGCCCGGTTTTGGTGTCAATGTTTAGTCCCATAGGAACTGTTTCATCACTCATTCTCTCACTTTTCACTTTGGGAGAATCCATCAACGTTGGCAGGTACGTTTCGTAACGTTTTCGTTTTTTCTAATTTTTTAAAAAACGTAAACAACTTGTTTGGTAGAAAATTTGGATTATGTTTCTTGTTTTCATATTCATCCATTCAGTGAAGATCTGTTTATTTTTAGTAGAAATTCGAAAAAGAATACTTTTATGTTTGTAGTATTTTTGGATTTTGAGTTTGAAACTTTAAAAGGTAGATTTATTGTTAAAAATGACAAAAGTTTTGATAAAATACTATTTTATATATGTTAATAAATAAATTAACTAAATATTTAACTTAGAGTTATTATTAGTTTACCAATATTACTAAAACACTTTGAATAATCTTTTAAATTGGAATTTAAGGTCTAAATTTGTACAATTTTGTTTTTCATTTAATCTTTTTAGATTTTTGTTTTCAAATCAAATGAATTGTAAGAATTTTCTAATTGTTTTATCGTTTCTCATTTTAAAGAAGAATAATACATAAGTGATTATTAATCTATTGAAGCTAATAAAGATTTGATAGTTTTTTAACTTTTTGAAAAATATAAAAAAAGATAATTTGGTTTTTTTTTTCTTTATTTCATTAGTAGTCTACAAAATTTGGTATTATCAATATTTTAAGAAATATTTCCAATATTGTATATAAATTTTAGAAATGTTTGTTGTTTCTGGTTTTTTATATTAGTTTTTTTTCAAAACATACATAAAAGCATTATTTTACCATTTTTTACTTATAAAATATATAATAAATATTTTTAAAAATTTAAAATTAACTTTCACATAAAATTTTTACCTTTTTAGTTTGCAATTTTAAAGAATGAGAAATTAGAAATGGTTACTTTTATGTTTCTTTTTTTTTTAAGTTACGAAATGGAACTCTATTTTTACTTATTAAAAAAAAGTAAACCAAAAAAAAGAAACAGTAAGAAACACGGGTCCTTAATGAACGAAACAGTAAACGAGAAATATGAACACTATCACACGAGTCCTTAATTTTCATCATCCTCATCTTCGTTGTATCTTCATATTTGACTATTATCGTTTGCAGCCTTGCCGGTATGTTCCTGATGTTCACCGGGCTCTACTTCGTGCTATGGGCGAAACGGAAGGAAAGTTACGGCACCCGAAACGGCCCCGAGAGTGAGTTCGACATTGACAAGCCTCTTTTAACAAGAATTTGAATGAATATACAACACAATACATCATCTATCTCTTATTCTCATTAGGAATAGATAGAAAAACACACACAAGGATTTTGATGAGAAAAAAAAATAATAAACTCAGAGGGTTTTAGAGTATAACACCAAATGAACAGTTCCAACATTAACTTTTGCAGAAACTTGATCAAGCTCCAATCTTTGGGTGTTTGTTTCTTGGGAAAATTCTGTGCTCTATGGTTGAGTTTTTTAAGAAAATTGTACACAGAAGAGAGTGGAATATCAGTTCAGCAACAACAGATCAGAATCTTTTCTTCTTTTTGAATTTTTTCCCTTTTTTTTTGTTAGAATAATATCAGTTTGAATTTGATTGTGGGATAGATTCAATTTTTCAATATATAGTTGAGTTTTCATTATTTATATTGCTAGAATTGTAATTTCTTGACCTTTTAGAGAGACGATTTCATCATGTTTTCTGGTCTAATTTCTCTCCATTAATTTAATTTCAATCACTTTTTTCGTTATCATTCCGTAGGTTTATCATGTATTATGTTGCGCCTTCATCTCTGGTATAAAAATAAAATTGCTTTCGGTAACTATTGTTTCTTGTTCTTTCTTTTTTTTTTTGAAAAAAAAATAAAACAGTTGTAACAATTTCTTGTTTTTTTGTTCTCTTAAATTTTATTAGAGAAAATAAAAATTTTGTATGAAATTAATTTTTCAAATTAAATATTCAACCGTTTTATGTTATATTTAACTTTTGTTATTTATTATGCATTTTTTAGGAAACAAGTGAATAAAGTAATGTTTTATCTATATCTTGGAGATAGGAATGAGAAACAATAAACTTAATTTTGTTATTTCCAAAACTTCTACCCAACTTTGAAAATGTTTCTTAAAAATGAGAAACACTTTTATTTCTAAAAGATTGAAAATGGAAAACGAGACCCGTCATTTAGAGTCATTACTTCTGCAAACTAAATGCACCCTCTAGAATGTATATCTATCTCGTTTTTTATTTTAATTCTAAATTTTTTTTATAAGAGAGAAATAAAGTTGGACAAAATTGTGAAGATCTCACATTATAAGCTAATTTAGTGGCTCAAAAAAAGAAAAAGATGCCCAATTAGAGGGATTCTTAAAAGGACATAGATGTGCTTGCAATTATAACACAAAGAAAAAGAGACAAAAAGTGAGAGGAAAGGGAATTGGTTGTTATTTTAGAAATTTAATATGCAAAATAGGGTTTTTTAAGCATGCTAATGCTAGATCAACCTCAATACAATGTACTAAATCTAACTTTTATTTTTTTATTTTTTATTTTTCTTAGTACCATAAGTGGGAGGAAGAATTCGAACTCATTATCTCTTAATCAGAAATAGATAAATGTCAATTACCGTTGAACTAAGCTCAGCAAAACTAACTTTTATATCAGTTATCAGAAGGGAAAAAAAACTAGTAGATTGAAAAAAATTCAATCAATTTGTGATTTGGATTGGAGAGGATAGCAAATTTATTAAATTTGTTAGGATTTGAATACTTCTGGTTTATAGGGGCGTTCGGTTCGATTAGAACCTAACTAGATTGAGTACGTTAATAAAAAAAAATGTAATGTTACTAACATCTCATATTCTGCACGATAGTATTATATATTGTCTACTTTGAACGTAAGTCCTCATGTCGTGGCTCTTGGTTTCACCAAAAGACTTTATATCAATGAAGATATTGTTCACTCACTTATATATATATTTATCTTTTTGTACCGTCAATGTATGAGACTTGGTTGCAATCTCAACATAAATACTTTCCTTAATAGCTTAATATGGATGATTCTATTGTAGCCCACGCAACACCGTCTAGCTAATGAAATTCCATAGTTAGCCTTAAAAAAAGTAGTCTTCTAAAAGTTGATTCAAACGATTCTCCTCCTGAAATCGTAATTTCTACCTTTTGTTTGGAAAAAAGAAAGACCCATAAAAAAGTTTAATAACGAAAGTGAAAAACGACACAAATATTAGAGACTAAAGTAAAATTTAAGCTTTTTAAAAGTGCGAATTTAAGAGACTTAGGCTATATATATTTGTCAAAATGATTTTAGTTCACCAATAATTAACACTTATCTCTGATCCAGAGGTCATGAGTTTGAATCTCTCACTTCCATCTTCCATCTGTTCTACTAAAAAAACTCACCTTTTATGATGCATATTTTCCTCAAAAACCAAAAGAAAAAAAAAATAGCAAAGAAAAAGACAACATTTAGTTGGGACTTTTTTTAATGAATGAATTTAGTTGGAAATTAATAACAAGTTCACATTGTCAAGATCACATGATGTTTACAATCAAAGGACTTGTGAGTGCAAAATGCAACAAACTCCAACAACTTGTGTGGCATATAATAATTGACACTCTCTCTCTCTCTTCCCTCTCTTTCTCTATCCTTTTTTTTTACCTACTTCCACACTCTTCGGCATTAAATTATCGTCAACATATTGATATTTCTATATGTCCATATATTAGACGTTAACACAAGAAATTAACCGATATTTTTATGGTATCACATCAAAATTGACAAAATATAAAAAATATATATAATATAAACATGATATTAATATTAATGAGTTTTAATTTATTTAAAAAGAGTGAAATGTTTATTTTTATTTTAAATATTTATTATGAGTTTTTTATTTTATAATTTCTATAGAAATTCAAACATCGTATTTTAATATTATTTTTGTTGTCATTTTTTTAAAATTGAAGCTTCGACATTTTTATATATCTTTTAATTTTTTTATGTCCACGTCTAAAACCTAAAACCTAATCCTTTATATTTTGAGAATCTACTTCCTTAAAAAATACTTACTTAAAAAGGAGCATGATCATCACTAAAAATTTGATAGCTACATATTCTCTATTCTCTTTGTACTTTTTACATCTCTCTATTCTTATCGGTGGTCGAGAGGTAAATATTATTCAAAAAAAAAAAATTCTATTTCCATCCATTTGGCAGTGGTTTTATGGAAGAAGCAATATGGCAAAGCACTTTTTTCATTTCAATCTAATTTTAATTTTATGGGATCATATAATTGAAATTTGAATACTTTTTTGTTTTTGTTTTTATTACTCCATTTATAAGAAAAGTAGAATTGTTCTCTTTATTTGAACTTGGGTTTTTGAAGAAAGATATAATCTAGTTGTATTTGTCTTTTTCATTTATTAGTGTAATCTTTCACTGCATATCTATTATTCTTTTATGATAAAAATTACTATAATGTAAATCATCGATGTGTCATATATTCATAAAATGTCTTGGACATTGTAAGGGTCTCTAAACTTACTTTTCGACCTTATTCAAATGAGAATAATTTCATAGTATAAAAAAAAACACTCCAACCTCGAGAATAAGGATGTCTATGTACTAAATTTTGTTAGATTTATAGGCTTTTTAAACTAAATTTAAATATTAAAATTGCAGTTTTGTCTAATTTAAATGATATTTAATTAGTTAGGTGATGCACCTAACTCAACCGCATGGATTTGATAACCATTTTATTTTTAATTTTCTATTATTAAAAATTAAGCTAAATATTACTTCATTTATCTGTTTTGTTATAAAGTTTTAATTAACATTTTAAAAATTAGACCAAAATTTAAAGAAAAAAATCGTTTTTAAAATTTTTATTTTATTTAGTTAAAAATTAAAATATATTTTTCCAGGACGAGGTGAAAAAATTATTAATGAAATCGTAAAAAAAAATTGGAAACGAAACGGTCATCGGCAATATTTTGGGGTCAAACTCATAGGGTTGAAAGTTGATTATCTTGAAAATTGTGCAAAAAGTAGCAAAAATTTTAGTTCTTTTAGAACGACATTTTCACATAATTTTTCAAAAGAAGAAAAATATTTTCACATATTGAATCGAAAGTAGTAATTCAATACTATATTTAATTTATGAAAAATAATACTAAAAAAACTTCAACAAATTGGTTTCTAAAGATCATTGGATAATTTTTTTTTTCCTTTTTAAGAGCCCACTTGAGAATTTCTTTAAGGAAAAAGAAAATAAATATTTGTAGTCATGTTCTAAAAGAAATTAAAATATTTTTTAAAATTCCTTAATTTAAATTTGTTCAGTTGAATTCAAACTAATTTGAGAGGAATTTAATTTATTTACACAAACACATATAAAGAATTTCATAACACCCTTGTCCACAACTCAGTCAAATTTTGAAAAATCTAGACCAATCAGAAAAAAATTTATTTAAAATAACACATTTTTTGTCTCAAATGTATTCAATTTGAACAGGAAAAAAAAAAAGAATATTTCTTAAAGGATAAGACGATAATTCGAATCAAGTCGTGAATAAGTTTTGGAATTAGCAAACTGGACACACAGATCCCAATAATTAATTTAATAGAAATTACCTTCGTCTTTTTCTTCTTTTTTTTTTTTTACTAATCGCTTTGGTAACGGTATTTTAAAAAGCTATAATTTTTGTTCCATTCATTTTTTTAACTCATTTATTTTGACTAAAAATTTAGTGTGATATTTAATTCATTAAAAATTTTTAAAATGTAATCATAAATTTATATAATAATATTTCTATTGTGAATAAATTTTGTATTAAAATTTTATAAATAAAGATCAAAATGATCCATTTTTAAAAATATAGAGAACAAAATATAAACGAAATGAACCAATAAATTTTTTTAAATATTTTTCTCTTTAATTTTAAATATTGAGTTTCGGCTTTCGAGTTGTCTTTCTTCCCAAGTATCAACATAAGTTAATGAAATAATATCTAAAAAAAGGGTTAAAAAGAGCTTATATGGATTAAAGTGAGAGGGGGCTTAATTTAATCTTACACTTATTTTTATTTTAATCTCTAAATTTTCATATTATTATTGTTTTAATAATGATATTTTAAAATATTTGATGTTTTACCTTTTATTAACATATGCATTTTGATTGTTGCCCCTGATTTCTTTTTTAATTTTTTATTTTGGATCTATATTTATTTTTTTAGTCTTTATTTTAAATATTCTATTTTAGTTTTAAACGGTTAACTTTTATATTGTAATCCTAAAATTTACACACAAAAAAAAATTATTTCTTCTTTTAGTATACGTAGGGGTGAAGATTGAACTTACAACTTCTTGAGAGATATATGTCAATTACTATTGAACTATGCTCGCTTGGTTACCTAAATGACTATTTCAATCATTGTTATTACCTTTTTTTGTTAATAATTTTTATACAAATCTTTTGACTTGTTAACTTAAGTTAATTTACAAAACGTGAGGTTCAAACCATGGTGGTCATTTACATAAAATTTAATATTGTAAGTTTTTTCAACAACTAAATATAGTCGGGTTAGRCGGTTGTCTCGTCTAGATACTCATGGTTATCAAAAGAAAAAAAAAACAGCCAAATATAGCTTTAAACCTTGTCCACAATTCAACATATGTCTTCTTATCATATAAATAAACAAATTAACAAATCACATAAATTTTTCTTCATAATATGCTTTATAGATAATTAATGATGAGGACTAAAATATTCTTTTTATGCAAAGTTCATTGACTAATTTAGAATAATTGAAAATTTAAAAATTATAATACAATAAACATTAAAAGTCATAGTAAAATCTAAAGTAATTTTCTTTATAACGTGTAACATAAATTTATTGTCATTCAATTTTGAATTTAATACTAATTTTGGCACAAGTAAATAAAAGCAAACTGTTTTAAAGATAGCTCAATTTGTCGAGATAATAGAGAAGGCATAATTTTAAATCCCTATCTTTTATTTGAGTCGTAATATTCTTTTAAATTTTTATTATATGCATGTAATATTCTTTCAAAATTCTATTATATGCATTAGATAAGTCTGACAACAAATACCAAATCAACTTTTATTACATAAATTTTAGAGATAGGAAACATGGAATCAAGGCCTAAAAACTTAACCACTTGAGCTATGCTCGGTTTTACATTTAGTTAATAAATTTTAGTTTGTAACAATTGAGTCTATGTATTTTCAAATGGATAACAATTTAGTCCAACTTTAATATATAACAATTCAATATTTAAAGATCTAGTCACCATCATAATTTTTTTTTTTTCAAGACCTAATAAGATTTTTTATATACGTAGATCAATAAAATGACGAGAGACAAAATATATTTATAAATTATAAATTGTTACATAACAAAAAATCAACACTCAATTTTGATGTTTTAGATTAAATCAGTGCTCGTCACTAAATTATAGGACCAAAATATTTTTTAACCAACTACATCAATAAATTATTAAAAAAAAAAGAGAAATCAAAACTATTTTTTTTCCCTATTTTGTATTAATATTAAAAAAATTTATATGCAAGAAAGGAAGAGAGGCATTAAAAATCATAACTTTGGATTGTGTGTGTCTTTTGGTGGAGGAGGGAATGCTTGTTACCTACTCATTTCTCTCAACTTCTCAACCTTCCTTCTACTTTCTAGAGAGAGAGAGAAAAAAAGGAGGAGAGAGAAAATTTTGATCTGATTTTTATTTTGCTTCTTCTTCTTCCTCCTCTGTTTTCCTCTGTTTCTTCTGTGAACAAAAATGGAGGAGAGAAACAAATGCAAGCTCTGCTCTCGAAGCTTCTCCAATGGCC